>VUQH01079198.1:0-14812 GCA_015106775.1 Etroplus canarensis
AAGACGTGATGACAGATGAAGACAGATGACCCAGGACTGCTAAACAACTGGAATCCTATATCAGAAAGGACTGGGACAACATTCCTCTCCCAAAGCTCCAGCAGCTGGTCTCCCCAGTTTCCAGATGTTTACAGGCTGTTGTTAAAAGAAGAGGGGATGCTACACAGTGGTAAACATGGCCTGTCCCAACTTTGAGATGTTGCTGCCATCAAAATCAAGATGAACTAGTATTTTTCATACAGTAGTAAAATGTCTCACTTTCAACGTTTCATATGTTTTCTATGTTCTTTTGTGCATAAAATATTGTTTATATTATTATATATTTATATTTCAAAATCATTGCATTGTGGTTTTATTTCTATTTAACAAAGCATCCAAACCTTTTAGGAATTGGAGTTGTAGTACAAAAACATCTAAATGTACCAAAAATATTTTTCTGCACTTTCATTCCATAGTCAGTAGAAGCAAGACTGAATACATGTGTGAATGAGAGGGAGGCAGGTGGAATGGTGAAGATGCAAGGAGTAGAGGTAGTGAAGGTGAATGAGTTTAAATACCATGGGCCAACCATCAAAAGCAACAGACAGAGCACATGAGAGGTGAAAAAGAGAATGTAGGCAGCGTGGAGTGGGTGGAGACGAGTGTCAGGGGTGCTTCGCGTAAGAAGGATAACAGCAAGAGTGAAAGGGAAGGTTTACTAAACAGTAATAAGACCTGCTATGATGGAGACGGTTGGAGATGGTGGCACTGACAAAGACAGGAGGCAGAGTTGAAGATGGTAGAACTGAAGGTATCACAGGTTAAGCAGTTTGACGATAAAGTATGTGAGGCCAGGTTGAAATGGTTTGGACATGTGCAGAGGAGGGATAGTGGATATATTGGACAAAGGATGTTGAAGATGGAGCTGCCAGGCAGAAGAGGAAGACCACAGGAAGAAGAGGAGAAGAAGAAGACCACAGAGAAGGTTGATGGATGTAGTGAAGGAGGACATGCAGAGGGTTGGTGTGAGGGAAGAGGATGCAAGGGATAGGATGAGATGGGGGCAGATAAACAAAGGTGGCGACCCCTAACAGGAGCAGCCGAAAGAAGATTACATAGTATCATATTATTAAATTATAATATAATGTTTTGACATCACATAACTTTCATGTTATGGCTGCTTCATAATTTCTTTGTTGCTTATATATAACATTAACATGAATCCAAATAGCAACTAAAGAATTCAATTATGTTGCAAAGGGATCCAAGGGGGGTATTTTGTTCTCAAGGTAATGTTTTGCCACAAAAAATAACATCGTACAGCATAATTTTAAAGTTGTAAAAATGTGAAATCTGAATGTGAAAATATTTACCTCTGAAATAAATGAGTAGAACTGTAAATATACCTAGTGTAGGAAAGTCCTGATATCCAATTTTCCCTTCATGATTATCATGGTAAAAAACATAAATGATATTATTGCAACATCATTAGCAAATAATAATAATAAACAAATTTAACATTTTTGTTTATTGAAAAAATAAAATTTAAGACATTATCAAGTGGTCATATTGACAAAATAATCAATTTTTAAATACAAATGGTTATTGTGAATCTCTTAACTTAGTTACTTCCTATCGCTGATTGTATAGCAGGTAATTGTAACATAAGGACTATTTTAGTTAAATCAAGTAAGTCATATAGTGGAAAATTGCCTAGATTTAAGAGAAACATTCTTTTCAAACCTGTGTTGTCCATTTTAGAGTACAGTAAAAAAGCCTAGCTGATGCATTAAAAACAGTGTTAACCTTTTAATCTTCTGTGAAACAATGATGGAAATAAACTGAAGATATTGTGTGACAGGCTCATACTGTTTATTTTAATTGCCCGAGAGTCCTTTTAAAATAGTTTAAATTATAAAGCTGGTGATTTAAAAATATAACTTAACCTGTTTAATTCATGGATATATTCAGATCTGTAAACTCATACTGTTGCCACTAACACTGAACACTTTACCACTGTGCCACTTGCATCATTAAGCAATACTATGGTTTTGGTCACTGACATCTCAAGTCAGGTTACCAGAGTTTAAGGCCTTGATTGTTATCTATGCCAGCCAGATACAGTCAGGTTCATAAATATTTGGGACAATGACACTATTTTTGCAATTTCCCCTTCATACACCATCACAGTAGATTTCAAACCAAAGAAATCTTGCTCTAACTTTTAGGAATTACAGCCATTTTCATGTATAGTCCCCTATTTTCAGAGGCTCAAAAGTAATGGGACAGTCAACTGATAAGCAGTTTTATATCTAGGCAAGGCCTGTTCTCTCCTTATTCCATGACAAACTAATCACATATAAGATCTGTAGTTGATTTCAAGTGTTGAACTTAACATTTGGTAGCTGTTCACTGGAACTCTCAATATGAGGTCCAAAGAGACATCAGTGCAAGTGAAGGAGACCAATATTAGACCGAAAACCCAAATTAAACCTATCAAATATATAGCAAAAATGTTAGGAGTAGCCAAATCAACCTTGGGCTGCTCCCTTGTATTCTCCCCAAGGGGACCCCACAGTGGATTAATCCACATTGGTAATTTGGCAGAGATTTTATGCTAGATGCCGTTCCTGACACAACCCCCTCATGGTGAGAGGGGCATGTGTCCCCATCTGGAATTGAACCAGGGACCTTTCACTTGTAAGACAAATGTGCAAACTACTACACTACAGGGACACTGCTTTCAATCCACTAAAAAGGAAATGTCCTGGCTGGCTCAGAAACCCCATAAGGCCTAGAAGACCATGGAAGACAACTAAAGTGATGATCAAAGAATTCTTTACTTGGTTAAGAAAAACCCCTTCACAATACCTAGCCAAGTCAAGATCACACCTAAAAAGAGCCTGTCCAGTTGTGGAAAATTTTCTTTGAACAGATCAAACCAAGATGAACTCATACCAGAATGATGGGAAAGAAAAAGTATTGAAAAGAAAAGGAACAGCTCACAATCTGAAGCATAACACATCATCTGTCTAACACGTACCTTCGACTGCTCCCTTGTATTTTTCCCCAAGGGGTCACCGCAGCGGATTAATCCACATTGTTAATTTGGCAGAGGTTTCATGCTGGATGTCCATCCTGACACATCATCTGTCTAACATGTTAGAGCCAATGTCATGGCGTGGGCATGTATGGCTGCCAACTGAACAAGGTCACTAGTGTTTATTACTGATGTGACTGCTGACAGAAGTATTAGGATAAATTCTGAAGTTTACATGGCTGTACTCTCTGCTCCAATTCAGCCAAATGCTGCAAAACTGGTTGGACAACGCTTCACAGTGCAATTGAATAATGACACAAAATATACAGCAAAAGCAACCTAAGAGTTTCTGAAGGCAAAGAAATGGGATATTCTTTAGTATCCAAGTCAGTCACCTGATCTCAGCCAAACAAAACAGCTTTTCAGTTACTGAAGACAAAACTGAAGGAAGAGAGCCCCATAAACAGTAAAGGCCTGGCAGAGCATCTCAAGGGAGTTTGTAGTTTTGACAGTTTGTTGCTGTCCATGGGTTCTAGACTTCTGGCAGTCACTGGCTGCAAAGGATTTTTATCCAATTATTAAAAAGTGTTCTTATATTTAAAATGGTGTTAGTTTGTTGAAAATTATGTTAGTTTTCAGCCTCTGAAAATAAGGGAGTAAATACAAAAATGAATTAAAGCTGAAAGTCTGCATTTTGACATCTTGACTGTTTGATTTAAAATCCACAAATATAAAAATATGCAATTTTCCCAAAACATATTATTTACTGTTTAATTTAACTTCATAAGCTCTTGTTACCAACACTAAATAGGGTACTAGATGTTTACCATATCACACACCTTGGTACTGTAATGAAAACCTTTTAAGACTTTAATATTAAGAGAATGTTTGGTGTCACTCTGTCTCTGATGATGGTTTTCTGTGGCTGACTTATCTCATGATCTTGAGAAGAATACCAATGATAATGTGTCATTGAGCACTCAGCAGCAACTATAAACAGGCAATATAAAAATATATTTGACAGAACAGAACAGTAAAAAATATGATGAACATTGTTTAAAAAAGGGAAAAACAAAAGATATAATTAAAACAGCATCAGATGCAATTTGTTTGGATGTTTGGAAAAATGCAACTTGGCATAACTGCAGACAATTTGGTTCCTTCTATGATTATACTAAGAAATCTGTATAAAGAAAGACAGCTGAGACAGTGTTGAATTATGTTAAAATCAAAGACAATACTCTAAGCATGTACACGCCTTCAAATAACTTAATGTCCCACTCGCAGAACTCTGTATTAAACATTTACAGGTGGAGCACCAGTTAAAACCATGATCTAATTATTTTTTTTAATCATTGCTTGCCACATACGCCATCCCCACGGGTGAGTCAAAATCCATGTTAGAGAGAACCTGATCCAGGATCTCATCAATGACATTGCACTCATAATTGACCTGTGCCAGGTCCAGTGCCGGCACACGGGAGACAAGAAGGCGCCCAACGTTCTGCCGAAGCGCCACCAAACTAAAGAGAAAAAAGGAAGGAGAAAAACAGAGAGGTAACTCAGATTATTGCTTTGTAAAAGGGTGATATATCAAAATGTGACGAGAGTGAATTCTCAGCAGTCCAACCTCATGAATGCCTCTGAGCTTGAATGTGTGCCAGATTCTGCTACTCGTCCCTCCTCCTCTGGATGTGCCTGAATAGAAGAAATACTGGTTCTTTGAGGAGATGGTGCATTTTCCCTCTGCTGCTCCAAGCTTAACCGGAGCTCTTCACATTGGGCTGCCAGGTTTGCCTTTTCCTCCTCCAGGGTGTCCAACTGGTGGCATAGAGGGAGGGTAAGTAAGTCAATAAAACAAAGGCAAACATATTCAAAAAGCTGGTGGTAGGCTGAAATGAAAGACACACAAAACTCATACATTTTCAGCTCTTTGTCATCGTTCTTACTGGACTTCAGGAATAGTTCACTACACAGACAGTTTGGATAACTGAAGGACTGCTAGTAGTAAACACCAACACATTAAGCTTGAATCAAACTCTGGAACACTGACCCGTGAGCGCAGTTCATCTGTCTCCTTGGTTCTTTGATCCAGTTTCCGGAGAAGACTGTCAACTTGCAGCGCGATCTCATCATCCTCATCTTGGGCAGCATTAAGATTGGCCTTGGTCTCAGTAGCTGCTATTAAAGCTTCTTTGTCTTTAATCAGTTCACTGACTTTCTGTTTGGCCTTTTCAAACAGGCTTTTGTAGTCCTTCTCCCCTCCTGCTTCTTCTGTTTGGCTGGCTTGGTGAGAACACTCCTTCTTTACATTGACCTGTGCCATCTCCTCCAGTCTTGCCTCCATGTCTTGCAGTTGTGAGATAAGTGTCTGGACCTTCACTTTTAAAGAGTCTCTCTCCTGAGCAGTCTCCTGCATCAGTTCAAGTAGCTGGTCTTGTTGTTTCTGTACCTCAGAAACACTGGGATAGTGAAGAGGCGTGTACATTTGGCCATAGGCATTTACACCCGAAGGGCCAGGATTTTCTTCACTTTCAAGGTCATGGTTCATTCTGTTCTGCAAAGCCTGCTGTCCTTGATTTTCACTCTGAGTGTCACCACTGTTCTCTTCCTTAAATACTGTTTGCTCAACATTGCAGGAATCCTTATCAGAACTCTGTACTTCACCACTCTTATCATCATTATTAATATTATTATCTTGATTTTGGTCTATATGTTCCTGCTTCAAGTTAGGTACTTCTGTCTGGGTAGTGCTGCTTGACAGTTCTGGAAGGGGTGCCAGGGAAGGACTGGTTTCCACAGCTGCAGATCCTGCAGAGCCCGTTCCTGCAGCATTTGTCTCTGAGGGGACATCTACTGCGGCATCATCGCTACACTCCAACAGCATGCTGACACTTTGGTCTTCCTCTTTCTTCACTTTATTGAAATTAAAGATGCGTGTTTTTGGCTTGGGGGTACTAGCGGTCTCCAAGATGACAATGTCATCATCGGTATCATCGGTATCATCATCATCATCATTACTATCAACATTCACAGATGGGGAGCTCAGTGGGGCCACATCTACTGACGAGGCTGGTTCTGAGGTACTCCTGCAGAAGCCATTTACTCGAGGTCTTTTTGGCGTTGTCTGTGGTGTAACGGGCTGTGTTCTTTTTCCTCTGCAGCACACACAAACAGAGTTAATGCACGACTTCAGTGTCACAAAACTCACATATTTAAGCTGCCAAACAACACAAAATCTTACCTCAGGAAGCCCCCTGACAGTGAGCATACATTAGTAATAATTGGAAGACCATCACTACTGGAGGGACTGCAGGCTAAAGAGAAAGAATACAAATACATTTTAATCTCTTAAACGTTTTCCCCACTCACACTCAAGAGAAAAAAATTCTCACCAGCTTGTGAAATAGTGGAAGATGTCAGTGGAGAGGAGTCAGCCCTTGCAGCACCTCCTTGTGATGACCAACTCCTTGGAGTAGTGGGAGTGGAAGGGGTTTCAACAGCCTGTCAACAAGAAATGTGTAATTATTAAAATGTCTACATGACAGCCACCTTCTGTAATGAAATTAAAACAAGACAGTAAAAACGAATCATCACATTAGAACCAAATGAATTAAATTCAGCTCTTAGGAAACCCACGGTTTGATCCAGCTACCAATTCAGGTCTTCCTGTTGCCATCTGAGAGTCATACTTTGTTTGGCAAGTTTAGATAGATGTGGCCGTTCTTGACAGCTTTGATCCTCCTCAAACAAACATTTTTCAAAAGTACTATTAATTGTTTATAGGATCACTAATCAATTCTATCATTAAAATAAAATCACACTGAGGTGTTGCAGGTACCCAAAGGTGAAACATAAATAACAAAGAAAAAAGTGCAAGTGATTTCCAGCAGATGATGTAACCTTACCTTCTGTCTCTTCCTTTCTTGTTTCATCTTTTCCTCTCTTTCCCTGTAACAAATAAACCACAGAGGTTAGGAATCACACCCATAATCACACCTTTCAGTGAGAGAGTTTGGTCTGATTTTGCAAAGTGCAATATTCATAATCATTCTTACTGAGTATAAATATTCATTTAAACTTGTGTCAGCGTTTTAAATGAATTTTTAACTCACTGCTGTTTGTAGGTCTTGCGGTAAGAAGGCTGGTCATCATCAGAATCCTCGGGCTCTTCTGGTACCTGGCAGCTCCTGGAATTGTAATTAAGATTAAAAGTAAAAACACTGAAACATGAATGTGCTGATGTACCATCCCCTCATGGAAAGCAAAAGACTGATAATCAAGGTGATTTCTTTGGATTGTTTTACAATGAAAACATTAAATTAATAAAATAATTATCATCATCACTAGCCTCAATATAATCTAGAATATTACAACAACATTATCATTAATTGATTTTAGTGCACATTCACCAACCTGTGTGCAGCCTGTTGCAGACACTCCATTTCTTTCTCTAGCTTTTCAAGTTTCTATTGTTACTTAAATTTCTACGTAACTATGTAACTGAGTGTCTGTAATATAATGCAATTTCCTCCCTGGGATTATTAAAGTATTCTGGTTCTAATTATCATTATTACCAGACAGCCATGCTTGCTCCACTGCAATGTTTAACATGAATGTGTGTGGGGAGCAATTATACTTGATCATACGAAAGAAACACAAAGATGTACCTGCTTGTTCAATTTTAAATTGGAGACTAATGTAATTGTGAGTTTGCAGAGAGTTTACTAGTTTGTCTTTTCCTAAATGTCTGATTCTACCAGCAAGTGTGTGCTGGGGAGAGACTCTACTGTGTGGGGTGTGTGTATGACGCACAACGGAGGAGAAACATGTGAGTCATTTTACACATCTAAAAGTTATTAGAAGTATAATACTGAAGCCTGAAGAAAAAAGTAAAAATAAACCAGTTGAAGTTCATGCAAACAATTTCTACAGGGGGGCTTGGGGACCACACTCTTCAGCTTCACTTGGAAAGTCTAAGCTAGGCTTCTGGAGAGGAGAGTCCAATGTGTCAATTACTGGGCCAACAGACTCTGTAAACTCGGTCTGCTTGCTGGTAGGTTTTCACTCTCATTCCTCCCCTCCTGCTGCACCTGCAGAAACTGTCTGACATTCACTTTCATTTCCTCATGCAGATGATGTCAAAGGACATATAAGAGCACATTAATTTGTGGAAGAACAAAAATGAAATCCCAGTTAGATCTAGGTTTATTTCTTTATTTGACAGAAACACTGTTATAATTAAACAGTCATTAACATAAGGACATAGATGTTGATTAATGGACATCTCTTATTTATTTTCAGCTCAAAACAAAATTCTCTCTCTAACTCTGTGGCACAGGTCAGAAAGATGGCTGTCAGGTTGTCAGCCAGTGTCACGGTCTGTCATGTTTTGGGTTTAAGTTTGATTTTGTGATTTGTCAGGATGATTGGTTTGTCACTTTTGTATTATTTTGATTCATGTTAGGTATTCTGGCTCTAGTTCATGGAGTTTGCTTTACTTTAGTTTTCTGAGTTCCTTGTGTTTTCTTTTATTATTTCAGTCCTACGTGTGTTCTCCCTGAATGTTGTCTTTGTGTATAGTTTGCTTCCTTATGTGGTTGCTGTTGTACTTTGTAGCCATTAATCGCTCATGTCATGTTCTGGTTTTATTTCCTGTTCTCGTCTTCCCTGGTTCCCTGATTGTTACCACCAGTCCTCCTCTCCCTCCTGTTTCTTGTTAGTCACCAGTCTGCATGTATAAATAGCCCATCTTCTGTTCATTCTTGCTTCACCCCTCTTACAGGACATATTCCTGTTTCTGTGCCCTGGTATTTCTCAGTATACTGTTTTGTGTGTGCATCTTCCAGATTTTGTTTATTTTGACTTACCTGACTTTTATCAGGTAATAAAGCTCACTTTTGGTTTATTTACTCCAAATTGAGTTTAAAGTGAGTTTTTGAATGCAGGCAGCAGAGAGTCTGATTGTATTATGACTAAATTTTAAGCTGAACCTCCACCAAATTATTGCCAAATGTGGATTAATCTGCTGTGGCGACCCCTTGGGGAGAATATAAGGGAGCCGAATGTACACTACATGCAGAAAAGTAATGAGCCCCCTACATACTACAGAAGCTTTTGTGACATCCCATTCTAAAGCAATAGGCATTAATATAGAGTTGGTCCCGCCTTTGCAGCTATAACAGCTTTCAATCTTCTGTGAAGGCTTCCTACAAGATTCTGGAGGATGTCTGTAGGAAATTTTGCCTATCCATCCAGAAGATTTGCATTCATGAGGTCAGACACCGATGTTGGATGAGAGGGCCTAATTCATAATCTCTATTCTAGTATATCCTAAAGGTGTTGGGGTTGAGGTTAGGGCTCTGTGCAGGCCAGTCAAGTTCTTCACACCAAACTCACTCAACCATGCCTTTATGAAGTTGGCTTTGTGCAATCATGTGGGGAGAGAAAAGGGCCTTCCCAAAATTGTTCCCACAAATTTGGAAACACAGAACTGGCCAAAATGCCTTGATAAGCTGAAGTTTTAAGATTTCCCTTCAGTGGAACAGTGAAGCTGCTTGGCCACAGAAACTCAAGGCACAAAGGCCCCAGTGCACAGTGCAGCACGGTGGTTCAGTGGTTAGCACTGTTGCCTCAGAGCAAGAGGGTCCTGGGTTCAAAACCAAGGCAGGGGTTTTGAACCCCTGGAATTTGCATGTTCTCCTTGTGCTTACGCAGGGTTTCTCCTGCCATTGAAAGACATGCTAGAGTAACGCTGCCCGCCAGCCCTGGACACTCTCACAAAAGAGATTCTTAACCTCAAGAGTTCACTTCCTGGTTAAATAAAGGCTAATAATAATAATAATAATGTGGTGAAGTTAATACCAGAGGAGGTTTGGGATTCTGCAGCTACTGAGCTGGTTCCTAAATGCTTCCACTTTGCCATCATACTACTTACAGTTGATCATGGAATATCTAGGAGGAAAGAAATTTCATGAACTGACTTGTCTCAACAATTCAGTAACCTCTTTAGAACAACCAATTCTTTCACAAATGTATGTGAAGGCAGGCTGCATAGCTAGGTGATTTACTTTATACACCCATGGCAATGGGACTAAATTAAAAACCCAAATTCACTGATTAGGGGGTGTGCCCAAATATTTTTGTCTATGTAGTGTGTGTTCACACCTAGAATACAGCTGGTAAATGAGCAACATTTTGAAAGGTACAGTATCTGAAATCTCAAAGTCTGAACCTTGACAGCTTGAACCATTTCCACAGAAAATAACCTAAATGTGCCTTAATGAGTCTAAATAATATTACAGGTAAACTGTGTCCATTTGATCCATAGCTTTTTATATTCATCTGCCATCCCCTCCATTTTGTCCCTGTCAAGTTACAGGTGAATAGTTTGATACGCAGAGTTGATTTAATTAATCTGATCAGTTTTTAAGGAACCAAAAACTCAGTGTTTCCCTTCTCAGCAACTCTGAGAAGGTTAGACCCACAGTTGGCTGAACCTGCTTTCTGGAACAGGACTCTGGTAAACTGATAATGCTCTGATTACCTGAACTGAGGATCAGGGTTCATCCGGCAGAACCATTTATCTGGCAGCTTGCTGACATCAATACCATCCGGAAGTTTGCGCCACTGCAAGCAGTCATCACACTGCGCCCAATTTTGATCTGGTCGTTTCCTGAAAAAGAGCCAACAAGATAAAACACATAGCGCAATACAATTTTTGAATAAGTGAAAACTTGATGCCAGTCACTGTGAATTGCACTAACTTGATATCTTCCAATGGTATTGTGCTGTGTGGATCTTCGTTCCTCTTCCTGAAGCGTATTTCTTTCCAGTAGTCTTCCAGTTTGGTCCCCAAACTATTCATAGTTTTCCTGTGTAGAGAAATTTAGCGTATCAGACCTTCATGAATATGAACAAGATTAAAAAAATATTTTTGTGCCTCACACATCCAAACTTCCTTCCTACCTTAATGAAAGTTTCACTAGCAGAGACTACAATTTGTCATGGTCCTTTGGTTTTGTGCTCAAATTTTGTATAATTTTGATAATAATTTCAAAATCAAACTTAGAAAATACAGACAAGAAGATAAAATATATGAGGGAATCCCATATTTAGAGTCCAGTGTGTGGCATAGGTGGTTCGAGGTTGAACAATACCATTTACAGTATGTACAAAGTATGGCAAGAGATAATAGTCCAGTTATCAAGTGGAGGAGCTGCAAGTTTTATAGCCACAGGCAGAGGTGGTTATAATCAGTTTTTATTTTTGGTATTGTTTACTGTAATCTTTTGGTAAGGATTTTTGAGCTTCTGTTCTAGTCAGATTTTTTTTTCTATTCTCTATTTGTGTTTTGCCATTTATTAATTTCTTCTTTGTTTCCTTAGTGGGTTCTTGTTCATCTGTTAAGTTCAGTCTCGTGTCTACATCCTCAGTTATGATTGCTTCTCACGTCCTGTTTTATTTTGGTAGCCATTTGTTTTGTGTTCAGTTTTATTTTCTGTTGTCATTCGTGATTGTTGCCACTTGTGATCCTCTCCCTCCTGTTCCTCGTTTGTCATTAGTCTGTGTAGATATAGTTCTGTCATTCTATGGCTAAGTGTTGCGCTGTATGTCTGTCTTTCTCCCTAGCTGTGTGTTTCCCTGAAAACCATGTTCCTTGCACCAAGTTTCAAGTTTTCTAATCTTTGAGTTTTATTTATTTTGAATTTTTGTGAAGGACTTCATCAGCCTTATTAAATACAGCTCACTTTCTGTTTTATCTTGTCTTCCTCGTGAATCTGCATCTGCCCTTCCTTCACACAGCAGCCAACCATGACACAATTAGGATTAATCGAGGTTTATTGAAAGAGAATAGCAGATACTAAAATCTAGGCCTGAGGCTGTGGTTTGGGTTAGGGTGGGGCATGGGAATTTAAAAAAACAGGTATGTAGGTCAGGAAGGTATTTAGAGACCTATGGCTGGAATGGGAGTGTATGAGGTGTGGTCTCACTCAGATAGATTATCTCCAATTTATAATGATGAGTGAAGCCATTACCTGTACTTGTCATTCTCAAGAAAACTCTGTTTGTTGTGAGTAGGATCCAAAAAGTTGCATTCCACCACCCCAATGACTCCAGCACCATTGTTGTTAGCCTGTAGAAGGCAAAAATGTACCAGATGATAACATGTAGAGCTTTGAAAAAAATGCATCATTGAAAAAAACAAACAAAAAAAAACTTACCTAAACAGCAGAAACTCACCTTAAGCTGACAGCCAACACGTTCATAAGCTTTAATGAGCCGATTCTTGTGATACATCATTATACCACACTGATTTTTACTTTTGGTGTTATACCCAAAAGTTATAGTAATGCGTTTATTCTAAAAAAAGAAGTTAAGGAAAACTTAAAAACGGCAACATAAACACAAATTACAGACCAAATTTACACAGTTGCAAAGGAACCTGCGACAAAAGGATACCAGGAAGGCTGGCTTGTAGTGGTCCTTTTTGATCCAGGCTAGACTCTTAGCAATGAGCTGAGATTTCACCTTTTGACCACGAATAATAACCTGCATCCGAGGCTTCAGGTACAGAATGCTACAAAATGCCTGCACCGATTAAAAACACAGCAATCAATTTTATTTATACAATAAAAAATTTGACTGCTCAACTATACTTCACTGAAAAATGACACTTGTGTAAATTCCATACTGGACCATGACTAGCATCCAAACTTGCTTCAGTGTCCCAAAAACATGTGTGTACATCATGTGTGTATGTAATTAATAGTGGACACAAAGAAACTTTCTCTCTTTAGCTTATAAATGCCACAAATGTTTCTAGAGTCAACTTTTCACACACAGACATTAATTCTGCTTACCCGAAGTGAGTACACAGTCTCAGGGGTGTATGAAGTGACCCTGTCCGGATGTTGAGAAGTGTCATTCATTGTCTCGTAGACCTCAGATGGAATTCGGATGTCATAACGATCTACATCAAAATCAAATTCTGTTGAACCAGTAGATGTCCTAACAAAAACCAAACATAAAAGAATTTAGGTGATCTGTCATGATCTGACAGTTGGCAGTCGAGAGACAGTCAGGACATAAAGACAGAGAGGTAAAGATTTGTCATGTCATGGTATGCATGTTAACCATTAAGCCCCCATACACCCTGTGCAATGAATATTCATTAGAACCACATTTTCAAAAACGGTTTTAACCCTTTGGAAAATGTGACAACAATCAGAATGCTAGCATTTGGAATTCCTTTAAATCCTAAATTTAACAAATAATAATAATACCAAGACCAAATAATGAATGCTGAAACTTGTTTTATATATATATATATATATATATATATATATATATATATGCATGCAGCAACAAACGACTAACAATGTTGTGAAAAATCTGACAAAAATGAAACACCTGGGGGCACATCTCATAACTAAATAGGCAAAAGAGAAACGTTTAGGTATAAAAATAGCATGCTATAGAGAAGAAAGGTATTGAAGTTAGGAAGGGATTTTGGAAACGACTCTAAAGCATCTGTAATGGCACATGTGTACGCGCATGGCATGGTTAACTTGCACATCTGAGAAGGCATCATGAATGCTTACAGCAGGTATAGGTTTTGGAGCCACTCATATATATAATTAATCTTTTATATTATATACACTGCTAAAAAAAATAATTAAAAGAACATTTACACCCCAAAAATCAAAGTGAAAAAAATTAAGCAGCAAGTCAGTCAATTTTGCCAAAATTTTATTGCAGCAACTCAAAATGGTTCTCAGTTGTTTGTATGGCCCCCACGTGCTTGTGTGCATGCCTGAGAATATTGCAGCATGCTCCTAATGAAAAGATGGACAGTGTCCCGGAGGATCGCCTCCTTCATCTGGACCAGAGCATCACTGAGCTCCTAGATAGTCTAAGGAGCACACTGGAGGCTTCGGATAGACTGAAACAGAATGTCCCAGAGGAATTATATTGGATTTAGGTCAGGTGAGCATGGGAGCAAGTCAATGGTATCAAATCCTCTATCCTCCTGGAACTTACAGTTGATCCAAAATGCTGCAGCGAGAGTACTGACAGGGACTAGAAAGAGAGATCATGTTTCCCCTATATTAGCTTCTCTTCATTGGCTCCCTATTAAATCCAGAATTGAATTTAAAAATCCTTCTACTCACTTACAAAGTCTTGAACAATCAGGCCCCATCCTATCTTAAAGACCTCATTATACCATATTTTTCCAATAGAGCACTTCGCTCTCAGAGTGCAAGCCTACTTGTGTTTCCTAAAGTTTTTAAAAGTAGAATGGGACGCAGAGCCTTCAGCTATCAGGCCCCTCTCTTGCGGAACTAGCTCCCAGTTTGTATTCAGAAGGCACACACCCTCTATACATTTAAGATAGGTTTAGGCTGCTGGGGGGCTTCCTATGATGTTCTGAGTATTTCTGCTCCACCCACCTCTTTTCACTCCCCATGCATGTATTTGCTACTGGCTGCATATCATTAAATGTTGTCTTCTTTCCCATAGTCTGTGTCTCTGTTTAAGCACCTGTCACACTTTGACGATTTAACAAGCGTATGCCGAAGTAGGAAAAATTTTTTAAATACGCCAACAAACATCATTTAAGTTCTAGGGACGTTTTTATAAGTTAAGAGCATGCTGAAGTATGCCGGTATATGTGGTAGTGAGGCAAGGTTGCTGGAAAATTTTCCAGTGTATGGCTCATACGTCCCACATACAAGGACCATATGTTGCAGGTACTTAATGCATGCAATAATCAAGCCTAGAAGTGATAAA
>VUQH01079207.1:0-10002 GCA_015106775.1 Etroplus canarensis
CTGAAATGATTTAAGAATGCTGTAAAACGTAGCCCCCATTTTCTTTCTCCCCCCCCCTTTTTTTTTTTTTTTTTTTTTTTTTTTTTTTTTTTTATTTTTTTTTTTTTTATTTTTTTTTTTTTTTTTAAATTATTTTTAAAAAAAAAATAAATATATTTAAAAAAAAAAAAAATAGTTATGTGGCAGTGAGATGACAGCAGTTCAGCTGCCAAGAAGAGTGTTTATTTTTACAAGTCTTACAGAAGCATAAAAAACAGAGGACTGAGTGCACAGGTGACCATTTTCGTGCCAAGTCTGCAGAATTTTGAAGGCGGCACCAACCCTGTGTTGATCTTCAACCAGACAAGGTATTCCCTTTTATCTGGGAAGGATTCACTCCATTTCATATCAACAAGGCCCTTTAAGCTCAGAAACTAGGTGGAAAAGAAAATCAACGTAAATCACCGTGACTAGTGGTTGAAAGACAACCCTCTTCCCTTTGAAAAATAAAGAAAAAAAATTAGGCTTGTGGTGCAAAAACAAGTCCGTTTAGAGTCTCCATAACTTGTGCTGGCATGTTACGTCTGAGCGATTTTGATCAGCGCTGTCAGATAAAATCACAGTGAACTGGTGAATCACTACTGTTAATCAGACATGATTAAGTAAGGAACAAAGTCTTACCATTCTGAGCTGTTACTAGGTTTAGAGGTTTGCAATATTCCTCACTATTAGGCACAGCCAAATGCAGGTGTTGTCTGCCCATCTCTCAGTCAGACCTGACTAACCAGGCAGAGGTTTCAACAGGGGTCATTTATTTACCACCCCTCCTTGTTCCTCATCCTTCAGCCTTAAATGCAAGGTTCTCTGACCGAATCAATCACCTGTGGAAAGAGCAATCGCTGTGTGTAAAGAGAGGAGTACGGGGCAGAGAGGCAAAACGGGAGAGAGCTGTGAGTTGGATGTCAGGGACAGGTGGCCTGGGTCATTCCCTCTCTCACCTTGGCAGCTCCTCTCCAAGTGCTCTTGACAGGCTTACACATCCACCCACCTGCACAAAGGGGACTGGAGGCACACACATACAGAGTGGGTGTTACTCCCGCACACTCATACAAGAATAGGCACATGCTCACTCTCAAACAAAAAAGCAGCACGAACAGCTTCAGGCTATTGGTGCTCCCTAGGGGAACACTCTAACTATGCTAATGCATGCCAGTTCATCAATTTAGTCCTGGACACAACATGCTTTCTGAACTGTCTCAACATGCATATTTCTCAAGGTTAAAAAGTTATCAGGGATAAGATGGCCACTTCTGTGTGAATGAATCTCCATATCATGAAAGGAGAATCAATAGCTGTAGCCAGTGATGCAGCAGATGGAGTTAAATGCATCAGATACACCCAATTCTTTTCAATACAGTGTCTGTTTTCTTGATGGGATTACAATCACAGTGGCCAGGGCCCACATAAATATTATAAAGCCTTGCAAGAATTAACATTGTTGTGAGGTGGCTCTTATCAATAATGCTGACTGAGACTACTGCATGGAAATACGTTTCAGGCTTAGATATGGAATTATTAAACGTAGAAATGAGTACATCAGAGGGACAGCACAAGTTGAGAAGTTTGGAGATAAAGTCAGAGAAGCAAGGCTGAGAAGGTTTGGACATGTTCAGAGGAGGGATAGTGGATATACAGTATTGGACAAAGGTTGTTGAGGATGGAGCTGCCAGGCAGGAGGAAAAGAGGAAGACCAAAGAGAAGGTTCATGGATGTGGAGAAGGAGGACATGCTTGGTGTGAGGGAAGAGGATGCAAGGGATAGAGTGAGATAGAGCCAGATGATCCACTGTGGCGACCCCTAACGGGAGCCACTGAAAGAAGAAGAAACGGGTAGCTAAAACAACTGACGGCCCTTCACAATATGGCAGAAAACTGAATATATCCAAAATGAGACTGGGGAAGAGAAGGAGGGATAGACAAAATATTGGCAGGAAAAGAAAGCCACAAAGAAAAGAGTAAGAGGAGAAGAGTCAGCTTGCCACTCAACTGACTTTAGAAGATTAGGAGGGAAAGTGAAGAAGAAATAGATTTTTGGTTGGCGCAGTAGCATTAAAGAAGAAAAAAAATCTCATTAATTTGTTATTTCCATTTATATATTCACATTTTTGTCCTCTTTTTTATGCCACAAACCTTTACGAAGAAGGATGAAATTTGTCAGTGTAGTGTTTCCAAACAAAAGGTCACCAGTTTTCAAAAGTGTCAGAAGCACACCCTTGAGGTGACAAGGCAGTGCACTGCCTGTGCCAGTCCCAGTCCTAGACAAATGGGCCACTGGAGTGAAATATAACCCCAATTCCAAAAAGGCTGGGACACTGTGTAAACTATAAATAAAAACACAATCCATTAATTTTCAAATCAATTGTTGAAAGTGAGACATTTGATTATTTCCTGAAAAATACTAGCTCATCTTGAATTCAATATATTTAATGGCAGCAATAAGTCTCAAAAAAGTGAGACAGGGCCACGTTTACCACTCTGTAGCATCCTCTCTTTTAACAACAGTCCATAAAGATCCAGGAACTGAGGAGACCAGCTGCTGGATGTTTGGGAGATGAATGTTGTTCCATTCTTGTTTGACATAAGATTCCAACTGTTCAACAGTCATGGGTCTTCTTTGTCATATTTTGCTTTTTATGATGCTCCAAATGTTTTCAGTTGATGAAAGGTCTGAATTGCAGGTAGGCCAGTCCAGGACCTGGACTATTCTACTAAAAATCCATGCTGCTGTAATGGCTATAGTATGTGGTTTAGCATTGTCTTACTGAAATATGAATATACCTTTCAGTATTGATGGTGCCTTTCCAGATGTGCAATCTACCAGTACTGTAGACTGTTGGCCAATCAATACTCTGGAAAACAGCGTCACCAATCCTGGAAGATCCCTAGGACCCAGGACTCAGATCTCAGTGCATGCAGAGGTCTAGAGTTTTCTTAATAGAGGCAAAAGTCTGAGCATCAGAAATAAATACACATTCTTAGAGAAATTTTATTCCTTTATTAGATTTAATTCCTGTTGGATGAAACAATTTTACAAGAATTTGATTGTTCTAGAAGCAGCTGCAACAAAAAAAGAAAAACTACAACTGTCTTATGCACATCTAAACATTAATTTAATGAAATGTCAATCATTATCTGTCAGAGTTTGGCTGACTTTCCTTCCTGGCTTAAGAAGGTAAAACTTTATTAAAATATCCTGGGTATGATAGCTTGATTCGTAGTCCTACAGAAAATCTCAGCATATTCAGTGTTGTCATTTTAAGCTCTGCCTCTTGTCTTTTTGTCAGTGCCACTGTCTCCAAAGCACACATTATCGCACCTTCTGTCACAAAGCATCCCTGACACTTGTCTCCACCTGCTGCACCCTGGCTGCGCTCTCTTCTTCACCTCTCTTGTGGGCTCTCTGTTGCTAGAATGGTTGACTCCAGGTATTTGAACTCATCGACTTTTGCTAACTCTCCCATTCCAGCTGCCTCCCTCTTATTCACACACATGTATTCTGTCTTACTTCAAATGACTTTAATTTCTCTACTCTTCAGTGCATACCTCCACCTCTCCAGTTTATCCTCCGCCTGCTCCCTCAGCTCACTACAGATCACAGTGTCATCTACAAATGTCATAGTCCACGGACGATCTTGCTGGACCTCATCTGTCAACCTGCCCATCACCATTGCAAACAAGAAGGGGCTCAGAATTGATCTTTGATTTAATCCTACCCTCAACTTGAACCCATCTGTCACTCTTACTGCACACCTCACCACTGCCTCACTGTCCTCATAAGTGTGCTGCACCACCCATTTTTCTCTGCCACCCCTGACTTCCTCATACAAGACCACTGTTTCTCTCTTGGCATGCTATCACATGATTTCTCAAGATCTGCAAAGACACAGTGCAACTCCTTCTGACCTTCTATATTCTTCCTATACTTCTCCATCATGGCCTGGCTGATTAGCTTGATCCCGTCGCACTTACTGCAGCTCTGCACATTGCCTTTATTCCTGAAGATCTGAGCTAATGCAGTTCTTCTCCATTTCTCAGGCATCCTTTCTCCCTCACAGATCATTTTAACAATCTGGTTAAAAAATCTGCTGCCCTCTCTCCTAGACATCTCCATATCTCCATGGGTATGTATTTTGGACCAACCACTTTTCCACTCCTTATCCTCTTCTTTGCTGCCCTACTTACTTGTTGTTGCCTAAGCAGTTGCAACTGAACATTGGTTTATCTTGCCAGTAACCTTACCCTACTTATAAATATTTATCAATGACTCAAGATCACACTTTATCCATTCCAACAATATTATTGTATTTTTACTTTCCCCACTTGAACTTTTTTTTAAATCTTACTTGCTAGGATCAGAAACTTTCTGTTGAATTTCTGACATCTTGCTGTCCATCTCAGGAAATAGTTGTTATCGCTTGAGCTTTGTGATACTGGATTTAGACTCTGTAATGATGCTGAAAACATAATACACGTAGGAAAAACAGAAAGATGGAACAAAAGACACTAGCACTTATAGCCTGAGAACCCTCACTTGTTAACTAAAAATAATGAGCAGCAAACCAGATGCATAATTTACAGTGTTGTAAGGGCACATTAAAACATATCAGCAGTCACCCCCCCCAACCACCACCACCACCACCACACACACACACACACACACACACACACACACACACACACACACATCTGTTGAAGAAAGAGAAGGCATGGACAATGAGAGGGAGGTGCCGATTTTTAAATAAGTATCAAAAATTTAAATGTCTGCTCTCACTTTTACAAATTATCAGTTTTTTTTATTTTATTGAAGAACATACATGCATTGTCATTAGTTACAGTCAACACACAGAAGCTAAATTACCATCATTCTTGCTTGTGTTTGTGAGATGGAGGAAACACACAAAGATCCATCTGATATTCTACAGGCTGAATGCAAAGCAGTTAACCATCATCACATAAAGGCTCAGCTCTAAGGCACTACTCATCACAGTAACAACCCTCATGTTCCCATATCCCAAAATCCCAAAATGCAACCTCTATTCAGGTTGGTGAGAGCCAAGCAAGGAATAGCAGTGGTCACAATGAGTTTGTTTTTCATCTGTTTTCCAATCAGATGAGAAGAAGTGGTAAGGCAGGGGGAAACCATGAAAGATCACCCAAGAGAGAAACAGACTGGACATTTTTTTTTTTGCAAGACTGGCTTAAGAATATGTATACATTTTTCCGTGCCTCAATGACTGAGTGGGAGTTATAGCAGCTCTTACAATATGTGCAACCTTTCAACCTTTCACCATAGACAATGAGATTTTTTTCTTTATTTGGTTTAAAAAGTAGTAGCAATGATGAGAAATGGAGCAAAAGCCGCAGAAGTTGCTGGCAAGCAACACAGTGACCAGTGGCCACAGGGAAAATGCCAGATGTGTCTAATTTATCACAAAGACAGGTAAGAGGTCGGAGACAGAAAGAGGAACCCTGCAGGTCCTGCTGTGTTTCTTAGTAGCTTGTTTTTCAGTGTGTATAGATGTTATGTGGGTGGAAGAAAAGTGGAGGTGAGAGACAGCCTAAACTTGGATGAGTGAAGTGTTTGATTTGAGTGATGATGCAAGATGTTTTTTTTTTTACTTTTTATTGTCAAATTACACAAAACACCACTGGTTGAACCTGCATAGAGTCGATACACAAAGCCTTGCTGGTCTACAGCATAAACACACTAAAACCATATAAATACTGAATCAGGTAAGACTTTCTCAGAAAGCCAAAACAAAACAAGAAAAAAAGGGATAATTTTCTGTTGCAACTGGTTATTTGTTTTATACAAAGAGTGGGAAAGCTGTAAGCAAAAAACCTACCTTGAATTGGATCGGCATATGCAAAAACAAAAAACAAAAATAAATTGTGATGAATGATTTTGGTTTCTACTTCTCATATATGTTTAAGAAACAAAAAAATACAAACACCCAACCAACATAACAAAAAAACAGTTCATGAACCTTACTCAAAATCCAGAAATATTTAATCATTAATAATAAATTCCCTGCCAGATTTTGTGGGTTAATGGGCTCCTATAGCAATTAGCCACCTGTCATGCCATATAACGAAAATGTGTGCACTCAGCAAACAGCTCCTGCTCACAAGTCTGTGTTTCAGTGTGGCGTTTCCACCAAATGTTCACACATATTATCAACATAACCAAAAATAATGTGATTATGCTTCAATCTATTCCTGGGAAGAAATGCTGCTTTCAGTGGATAGACACACCTGTCTCGTTGATCATGACCCAAAGTGAAGATTAACCCTATGAATTCCTTTGACGTTCCAAGTCAGCATTCATTTAACTGTCAGTGTCAATACTCTGTGATGAGGAGGACTACAATTTGACAAATGACCAAGTAATTAATACTTGCACTTTGGAGTTTTATGTATGCATGAAGCGTGCCAGATTTAAAACAACCATTAGGAAGATGAATGACCTGTTGACGACACAGATCAAAATATTCCTATCCTATTTACTTGGGGGGTAAATGTTGCCTCATCATCACTTAGACAAGCTAATTACAGAGAGCATGAGCAATTTTGGTTGTTTTTTATTTATCTTTTTCCTCCTACACCTGGCTGAGCTATCAAGATATCGCTGCATCATGCTACCGGTGTGGTATGCTGCATCTCCTCATGGAAGTTTAAATTGGCGCTGTGCCCAGCATGGAGTTGAGTCAGTGTTTGCTTAAAGAGGAGCATGACAGTTTTCAACAAAGCTTAAGAGGTTTTATTATTTTCCCTCCACGCAGGGATACATTCTCGGAATTTGGATGGCTTTGGCAAGACAAGAAAAGGATACAGTACAAGTTTGGTGTCCAGCTATATTTCATATTAAAACTTTTGCCTTAGTTTATCAAAAAAAAACTCTTAAACTAGTTCCCAAATTGCAGCTTTGTTGCAAAAGTTACTTTGTTCAAATTTTATGTT
Source organism: Etroplus canarensis (assembly GCA_015106775.1). NCBI lineage: Eukaryota > Metazoa > Chordata > Actinopteri > Cichliformes > Cichlidae > Etroplus > Etroplus canarensis. The sequence continues at coordinate 6,999 of VUQH01079207.1, forward strand.
CTGAACGGGATATTTTCTATAAATCAGTGGAAAGCATAGAACCTCTTAGAAATTGCAAAAGGTGCAAAAACCTCAATTGCTTGGAAGGTGGTAAGACAGCTGCACACTGGAAAATTTATACCATTAATTTACGTCCTTCTAGCTGTCTTTTGTATTTAAAAAAATAATAATAATGAAGCTTCCGTACACTTCAGTGAAAAACAAAATCATGCCCTGATTAAGAAATGCATAATTAGCATAACTGGTTATATACTTTATTATGATATCTAAGTAATCATCAGTGACCATTACCTCTAGTGTTCCTTGTTAACATCTTAGCACAGTAGTGAACAGAATATATGGCATTTTGAAGCAGAGCTGATTTTGTGAATGAAATCTGCTTAACTCCTTGATTACTGGTTTATTAGTGACCTGACTGTTGATCCTGCAGATCAGTAATCCAACAGTGAGATGCCTCACACATGCAGGGCTTTCTGCATGACAGACACAATGGCTCTCTAGGGGAGCTTTGCACTCAGAGCAGATTCTGCTGCAGCCCAAGTTTGTTGACTGGCAAGACAACAAATCCAGGTTTGCCGTTCTCTAATCTTTAGTTCCATTCAAACTAACATAAATTTTAGCATTTTTCAATCTTATGACTTGCCAGACTAAGTAAGTGCATTATCAATAAAGTCATTAATGCCCATGAAAACTTTAACCAACCCAACTCTATATAGGGGTGCAATTATAAGAAGCTTGACAGTGGTTTAACTGACCTTTGAGGGTGTTTTAATGAGCATTTCCACACATTATCCTCAATGGAGGAAACGCATTCTTTGCAACGAGGTCTATGGACAGGAAGCTTCGATTCAGCAACCCTGATCACACTATTCAAAGCAGGGTCAGGTGAGAGTGGCTGCCCAGAGACATGTGACTGTGCGTTTAGGGTGAAAGTGCTACACAGAAAGCAGACAGTGTACAATAACACTTATACAACTCTGCAACAACATTTTTTCCCCAAAACATTTGGAATGCAATGTAAAATGTAAATAAAAGCTCAATGCAGTGATTTGAAAAACATTTCAGATGGGTCAAGGAGTTTAGGAAATAGTCCAGAAAAAAGCTTTGTCAAGACAGAATTGCAAAACATTTGATGATTTTTATCATAAAGGGTATAACAGAAGGGTAAGAACATAACTACTTGTGTTGGAGATTTTACCTGTATTTATTCAATATTCATCTGGCCAAACTATGATCTTTTTTTCTCTTAACCTAACCAGGCAGTTTGGAAGGGTAAACCTTATCAGTCAACAGGTAATGTCAAGCTTAGACACTTGACACAATCTCAGTTTCCTGGATGAAAGTTTTAAGTGAACAGCTCTACCACTCTGCTTCTAAAGTAGAATTTATATGAGAATACATGTATCCAGCACAACAAAGCTTCTAATTGACTTTCCAGTGGTATTGTTGTAATAGCACTGGCACAGAACAAGTGCTTGTCATGCTTACGTGCTATGTGTATGAAGTAAGTAGCTGAACTGCCTAAAGAACAAAATGTTTCCTGTTTATGTTCAAGTATCAGTGTTTAAGTCTTGCAGAAGGCTCAACTATTCCTTTAGCAAAGCTACTCTCACTGAATCCAGAAATATTTAGAAAAGTTTACAATAAATTTCTCTAACACAGTGTTTAATGCACCAGTTATCAACTTCTATTTTAAACTACAAAATAAACATTAAAAATGTAATACTTTTCCAGTGTTTTTTTAAATGAAATTAAAATCCAACTTTTAGAAGCAGTTTTTCCTAATCATTTTTATCCAGTTCAAGGTCACTGCTATTATAGAGCAAGAGGCGGGGTACACCCTGAACAGGTTGTCAGTCTGTCACAGGGCTAACACAGATAGACAGACAACTATTCAGACTCACATCTGCACCCACAGCCACTTTGTAATTGCTAATTAACCTAACCTGTACTGTATATCTTTAGACTATAGCAGGAAGCCAGAGAACCCACACAGGCACAGGGAGAACATCACACAGACAGGCCCCAACCAGCCAGCTGATTCAAACCCAGGACCTCCAGTGCTATCCACCATACCACTGATAGGCAGCAGTGAACATGGTGAACATGTAAACAAACAGGTGAACATGGTTCTTAACTAGAAAGGGGATATATTGAGTTGAAAGAAACATGAACCTAGAGAAAACTAATTAGAGGTATATTAAACTAAAACAAACCATTCATATGTTGTGGCTGGAGTGGTGCATACATGTTATTTCTTGTTGCATTATGAGATTGACAATTATGTTGTCACACACACATACACTACTCACAAAAAGTTAATGATGTTTGGCTTTTGGATAAAATTTCAGAATGCACCTAAAATGCACTATAACCTTGACAGGTGAACTTAATTTGACCTTCTCTACACTTTTGAATGCACATGTCCAGCTGTTCCGTGTCTCAGTACTTTTTGCTGTTCTCTAACAAGGTGCTTAATAGCAAAATTCACAACTGGTGTTTGATCCATATATTGACTGATACATTTTCTTGGTCAATTAGAATTGGTATTTAAACAGTCCTCTTCATCATGCTGTTCACATTTTGACATCACGAGACTAAGACGACACCTAACAACTGGTCAACACCGTCGTGCAGAGGCTCGTAACCCTGCACCCCAGAGCCACAATGACCTGAGGGCCACCCTTCAAAAAGACTGGAATGCCATGCCTCAGCAGACAATAAGTCAACTCATGAACAGCATGAGACGTCACTGTCAAGCTGTAATTGATGGTCAAGGGCACATGAAAAACTGAGACATTGACATTTCTTGTTGTGGTATATCCACCACTGTTTTTGGCTTTTATTTCAATAAATTGTTTGAGATGAGGAAATCACCATTGCATGCTTCTACTTAAATGCCCTACTTTTATGATATATCACTGTAGCGTGAATGTTATATTTTCCATAAATTTTCATCCAAAAGCCAAATATCCTTAACTTTTTGTGAGTAGTGTGCAAATAT
>VUQH01079208.1:0-13895 GCA_015106775.1 Etroplus canarensis
AAAAAAAAAAGAAAAAGAAATGTATTAAAAAACGTAACTATCGTACAATAAATTTACGCATAGAATAAAATGGCATTTCATCAGCTATACTAGAAACATAAACAGAAGATAAGATAAACAAAAACATATATGCATCTGCATATATACACACCTATACTGTATGCCTGAACTGTATTTATCTTTGTGATTGAACTCTAACTAAGAAAAGGCTTATTAATAATCAATTAGCGCCTGCAGCCGATCACCATGGTGTTTAAAGGTTTTAATTAGGAATGCAGCGGCTCTCTGTGGCGCCTCGTTTAAATCTACACACAGAGTTACCTGTACAGACTACTGTGGTTGTGGGATGCTTTTGTAGAAATCTTCAGCCTCCTGTGGTGTTGAGAAAAGGCGAATCTTGCCATTGTAGACCACTCGAAGTTTGCAGGGTTGTACTGAAACCCATGAAAGGCGCCGATGTCAACAAACAGCTTTATAAGTCCCCGGCGGATGCGAACCGTTTCTGCTGAGAGATCTTGCACAAAAGCAATCTTGGCCCTGTAGTGTGCGATGTCCCGACGCCTTGATTCCAGATAAACAAACTCCTTCTCATGAACTTTCACAAAGCGAATGAGGATCGCTCTGCTCTGATGCTGGTACACGGTGCACTCGCTCCAGGGCAAATTCTTTCTCAGGGTTTAATCCCAGCCATTGTGGCAGCATGCTGTTAATAAAATCAGAGAGTGGCTGTTGGCCCTCGGCTCCTCCACGTATGCCAAACAAGCGGAGGTTATTTCTTCTGCTCCTATTTTCAAAATCATCCATCTTGAATTCCAGATAGGCAATTCGTTTGGTAGCCGGGTTAAGTGCGTTAAGTGCGTTTTCTGTGTCACTTCTACGGTGCTCAAATTCATCCATACGCGCTGCACTAGATGCGACGTCTCGTTTAATTTCCATTACTTTGTTTTTTAATGTGGACATCCAGGTCGTCATGTCAGTTAGACGAGCATTCATGCTGTCCAGCTTTTCTCCAACGTCTGCCCTGAGTGACTTCAACTCTGCTCCAAAGTCCGCCTGGAGTGACTTCAAATCTGCTCCAAAATTTGCCAGGAGTGGCTCCATCATCGCTCCGAGTTCTGCCCGGAGTGACTCCCGGAGTGACTCCTGGAGTGACTTCAACTCGTTCAAAATGTCCGCTGCACCGACCATACTGCTAGCACCAGCTTCTCCACCAACGCTAGCTGACACACCCGGCGGGGTCATTTCACTGGCACCTCCGAGTCTCCGAGTAGCCATGTCGCTTCGTTTGGTTGCAGGGGGTTTTGGCATATCAGCACGGGGGTTTTACTTTCAGAACTAGCGCTATTGTGCACAGTTGTACGGAGCTCCCACACTAAGCTGCCATCTTGGTCACGGTCACCATGGCAACTCCAGAACTATATCAACTGACAACTTTCCTAAATTTTTGTAATACGCTTTTGTAATTCATCAATCGACTTTACAGGCCAGTCCAAAAATATGGGAACAGTAAGGCCAATTAATTAGTGTTTGCTGTGCGCTGAATACATCTATATAAAACGACAACTACAAGAAGAAAGATCAGAGTTCCAGTTTTTATTCCCTGGTAGTTACATCGAGATATGTTGAGGCAGATGCCCCTCCCTGAGCCCGCTTCTGCCGTAGGTCTCTTCCTGTTGAAAGGGAATTCTTTCTCCCCACAGTCACCCAGTGCTTGCTTATAAGGAGTTGTCTCCTTGCTGGGGTTTTCTTTCCAATACCGTAGTGAAAAGAGGCTTGAGGTAACTTTTGCTGTAAATGTGTCCCATAAAAATAAAACTGAATTGAGATAAATTGAATTGAACTAAATTTAGGTGAATATGTTAATCAATATAGATAATAACTGTCATGTTTAAGCAAGGACAAGGGCACCCAAAATGCAGACAGATGCCAGAAGATCCTTTTAACGTTTTATTTACAGCACAGATTACTTTCAAACTTTCCTTGCAAGCAAAGTGTGTCTGGGATAGCAGGCAGGCAGGTAAGTATTGTGAAACCAATTGATCTTATACAGACAAAGGCAGTTTTGCTTTAGCAGACCAACCGCAGTCGATGTAGTATGCTTGGAGAGTGTGCAACTTTGGCTGAAAAATTTCCAAGGTTCCTGAAGCCGGCTGACACGTAAGTTTCCACAGGGGTTTCCAGGAAGTCCAAGGAGCGAGGCATCTGAATAGCAGCACTAGAGAGGAGATGAGAGAAATGACTAAGGAAAGGTACTTGGAAGAAGACATAGAGCAGAACTCTAAGTGACCTGGCGTTACCACTGTGTGTAGTACAATGAAGGTGGGATGGAAGGACCAGTCCTTCAAAATTGCAGTGATGAGTCTTGATGAAGAACAGATGCATGCCTCAACACAGTTGCCACTAATGACTGCCACGACCTCAGAGCACCAGCTTCCCCTGATGTCTTGTGACAAGGAGAGAGAGAGAGTGAGAGAGAGAGAGCAAGGATAAAAGGGAGAGAGAGCAGTGAATAGCAGTGGCCTTTACCATGACAGTTTTTATTGTACCACTCAGTTTTTAAAGAGACCCTAAGAGTGTGAGTACTAAAACAATGTTTTCAAATAAATTAAAGTAAAAATACTTAATAACTAGTTGCATACCTCTTGCTCCACAAGCCCTTAACCCAACCTCCACTATGCTTCACACATGAGCGGATCTCGTCTTTCTCCATTTGTTGGTCTTTCCGTCACTTTGGTAGAGGTTCATCTTTGTTTCATCAGCTCATAAAACTTTGTTCCAGAACTGTTGTGGTTCTCTGTGCTTTTTGCAAATTCCAACCTGGCTTTCCGATTTTTACTCCTGATGAGTTGCAATATGGCCTCTATATTGTTGTTCTAAGTCTCTTTCAAACTCTGTGGACTGTGATAATTCCACCTTTGATCTTTTGGAGATTATTCATGATGTTACAGACTGTTGCTTAGGGGTTTTTCTTTACTGCCCTCACCATTTGTCTGTCATCAGTGGAGGCTGTTTTCCTTGGCTGACCACCAGTGGTTTCCTTCTCTTTCAGGACATACTAAATTATGATACTGGCTGTGCCCTATGTTTTTGAAATCATTTGTTCTTCATGTTTGTCTACCCTTTTTAAATACAACTGTAGTGTTCACAGGTAAAAGCCAATGCTTAAACTGAGAACAGTTATCCAGGGCTACATAATGATTAAACAATCAGTCTCATTTAAAACCTGGGTAACACGGAAAACCTGTTGCTTGTCATGCTCCAATTCTTATGCTCACTTGAAAAACTGGGTAGTTTGATACAAAATGTGTTATGGTCTATGTGGTTAACATATTTACATGTAAATAGCAAAAAACATTGATGTCTCCTCTCAGATTCATATTTTGCTCTTACACACAAGTACAGAGCAAATATAATAATAATAATAATAATAATAATAATAATAATAATAATAATAATAATAATAATAATAATAATAATTGGTCTTGCTGTTTCAGTACTTTTGGAGGGGACTGTATTATAGTTTCAGAGCAGGTGACTGAACATTCCTGTGGAGTTGGAGATGGCTGTTATAAAGCCCCAAACTAATGCCCAGGAAAAATTTAACAGCAATCATAACATTTCTGAAATCTGGTGAAAAATATAACCTTCACCAAGTAGCCCTGAAACTACAGTGTGTGCACTGTTTAGGCCTATATCTTTGTGGATCATCTTTTTCTGACATTATTGTCACATGAATGAACCATTATACACTCAAGCATATACCTGTCTTTATCTCATTAGCCACTGGAAAGACACTCAGATCATGTCCACTGTATGGTGTGAGTTTTTACGAGGAAGTGAAATGTGATATGTTGATAAAAGATAAGGATTGTTTAATTTTCTGTGATTTGGATGTAATACTTTTGTTAGCCTTACACACACACCTACACACCAAAATTAGAGTTTTATTTTATTGTCAGTTTTTTATGACAGACTATGTGAGGTATAAATGCATCCTCCAATGTAAGATTGATTTGCTCTCCCTGTTTCACTATTTTGTAAAATTACCTGTCAGAGGAAAAGGTTTTAAACCACTGGCCTAGACTGTCAGTGACTATGCTTATATACATGTACACACTTGTGGCCCTATTATAGTCTTATCCTGGTTATATCCAGGGGATATATTGGGATTCGTAACGTGGGGGTCCTCTGAGGATTCAAGGTTGCCATAGGTGCCACATGCACGGAGCATCAGCAATAGTGACAGGCAAAATATTCTCTCATACAAAGCGCTACATTTGAAACAAATTATTTATAGGTATTAAAGATCAGGCTTACGATTGATATCATTTGACAGATATTACAGAAACTGATTTGCGCTGACAAGCCTCTGTCCTAAATGTGGCAGTGTGAAAAACAAGCAGCTGATGAAAATAAAAATTGATGCACCTTCCTGTGTACCTGTATCAAGTATATAGAAAATGAGAGACAATTAATAGCATGGACCAGACTTTACAGACGGTAATTGCATTTGAAAAGGATTCATTTCCTTTGTACAATATCAAAATATGAATGAGGAAATGATCAGGCTAGCTCGCAGCAGCTAGAGATAACGGAATACGTCTTGGTCTGATATTTTCCTCAGACCACTCTGGCCAAGTAAACACTTTAACTTTACTTAACTTTATTTAAGCTTGCCAGTTAGTGTATTATAACAGGGTATCTCCAGTAGACATGCATTCCATCTTGTAAAGAGCCTTTAGTTTAAAAAATGGCATGCTGGTTGTTTGAGTAGAATATCAGCCCTGTTTGTGATCAGATATGAAATAAAATCTGAAGGTTTCTAACTTTTGGTTTCTGTTCATATCCTGTTAACCCATTAACTTCTAAAAGAAAAGACAGTGAAACAATACTGTCAAGTTCCATCCATCCATCCATCCATCCATCCATCCACCCATCTTCCGCTTATCCAAAGTGGGGTCATGGTGGCAGCAGGCTACGCAGGGTATTCCAGACATCCTTCTCCCCAGGAACACTTTCCAGTTCTTCCTGGGAGATCCCGAGACATGCCCAGACCAGACAAGATATTCCATATAATCTGTCCAGTGTGTTCTGGATCTATCCTGAGACAGACCAGTTGAGCATGCCCAAAAAACCTCCAAAGGGAGATGCGTAGGGCGTATCCTAACCAGATTCCTCAACCAGCTTAACTGGCTCCATTCAACACAAAGGAGTAGCGGCTCGACTCCAAAATCCCTCCAGACGTCCATGCTCCTCACTCTATCTCTAAGTCTACAACCCTACAGAAGATACTCATTTTGGCTACTTGTATTTGTGACCTTATTTTGTCAGTCTTCGATTTCATGACTATAGGTGAGGGTGGGAATGTTATAATAAATTGAAAGCTTTACCTTACAGCTTAGCTCACTCTGGTACAGTGCCTGTATTACAATTGATGATGATCCACCTTGCCATCACTTGTGAATAAGAGCCCAAGATACTTGAACTCTCTCACACGGGGCAGCCTCTCTCCTCCAACCCAAAGGGAACATATTGCTGCTTTTTGGCAGAAAACCATGAACTCAAACTTACAGAAGCTAATTCTCATCCAAACCACTCCAGTGCATCCTGAAGGCCATTGTCCATTGCCCTTGTGAAGTCAACAGAACCAAATCATCACCAAAAAGCACCGATGCTATTATGAGGTAACAGCATCAGCTACTAGCATAGGTTACATCATAGGTTCTATATAAATTCACCATAGAGGTATTAATTAAGCTGTACACTTGGCCTACAATGGACCTAAGTTAAAATCAGGGAATTGGTTTCCTATTTTTGATCTGTTGTAGAGTCTGCTTTGGTATATTCCTAAATTCTGCAGAGTTGAGATCAATGCAGTTTTATGATTTCTGTAAAGAACATGGGTTGTTCAATCCTGTCATTTGATTCTTTTGCAGCTATATGAGCAAATAAAGTGTTCTGATCCCCAAATAACTGAAAACCAACAGATCTGACAAATGACCAACCCATCCCAATGTAGAGTGTCTTTATTTTTGTATATGTTGTAGTGAGACCACTGGTTATACACTGCCATTAGAACTAAATAGCTATGAAGGTGTAAGAACACCATGTATGAGTGAGGGTAATTGGAAAAAGGGCTTCAGTTTGCTAGGGAGCATAAACATTGGACTCTGGAGCAATAGAAAAAGGTCCTGTGCTCTGATGAGTCGAGATTTAACCTATTCCAGAGTGATGGGCATCAAGGTAAAAAGAAAAGCAGATGAAGTGATGCACCCATCGTGCTTACCATACAAGCCTGTGGAGGTGATCAGGTCTAGGCTCAACAACTTTATGCGCCCCCATAATGAGGTCAGCTGACTATCCAAACAGCAGGTTTTTTCCATTAGTGGATTTCTAAACCCCTGATGGTCTCAGTATATTCTAATACATTGATGCCAGCATTCATCTGGCTCAAACTGTGAAAGAGTGGTTCAGGGAGCATGAGACATCATTTTCACACATGGTTTGGCCCCAAAAGAGTCCAGACCCCACTCAGAATCTTCGGGATGCTGAAAAAGACTTAAGCAGCAGTCCCTCTCTCATCAATTCAAGATTCTGGCAAAAATGAATGAAACTCTGGATGGAAATAAATGTTGTGACATTGTGTAAGAGTTTTGAGACAATGCCACGGTGGATGCATGTCATCACTAAAGCTAAAGGCTGCCCAACTAAACTTTGAGAGTGTGACTACTTTTTCCTAATTTTTTTGGCTGGGGAGTGTATTTAACAATATAATGTAAACCATGGCCATTCCTCTTAAAGCAGATTGTGTTTATGAAATTAGTTACAAAAGAAATGAAAACAAATATCCATGATGATGTTAGGACCAAGAATAAGAGGTTAGAGGAAGAAATGATCCAAATAAGTATTCAGACAAAACCACTTCAGTGTAATCCTGGCTCACAGCGTATTATAAGATGGCAATCCCTAACAGGAGAATTTAATGTGATGCCAAGTCACTTCCTGAGACCTTTTTTGCCATTCTAAATAGCTTTTCTTCCCCATTTATACACGGCTGTCCTGCTGGCAGCACCTGCCTATGTCCACACACCATGTCAATTTAATAAGGCATGCATAAACAGCCTGCTACTATTCAGCAGCGTGAGACTGACTTCATGTAAGCATGTTCTTGATTTATATTCACAGTCACACTCAGGCCCACAGGCTTTTCTGTCATTTTGGTCAGATGGGTTGGCAGAATGAACCTGCATTTACGTAGGCTGTTGAGTAGCCAAGAGGTCACGGCTTTGATCACTGCCAGTGTTTCTGTTGACAATTCACTGTAAGTCACTTCGTTTGGAAGTGTCAGCCAAATGCATAGAATGTCAATATCAGACATTTGCTCATTATAAAAACCTTAGTTTAACTTAATCTCTCTCTGTATCTAATCTTTGCAGCATTCCCTGTTTATTCACAACTCTGTGGGCATGGTTTAAGCTTGATGAGGGAAATGAAGTTCAAATGTCAAAAAATTCTCTAAAGTGAAAACATTTCTTCGCTGTTTCTTTTGGAGATTTTTGGACTGAAATAGTTTCATTTGTTAGCAAAAAAAAAAAAAAAGTGGCAATTGCTTTCAAGGATTCTCTCTCCCAGATTTCTATTCTTGGCATTATTAAAAAGCTTCTAAGACAGCATGACAGACAAACCAAGATGTGACAGTCAAATTCTCCACTGAAACTAATTAAATTCTTCTTTGGTTGTTCTTTAATGGACAGTTCTGCCCATTTTCAATAGTAAAATCCATCCTCCTCTGCCCCTTAAGGGAGAACTGTGATCACAGGCCAAAAGTCTGACTCAGTCCCAAAGCCTGCTGGCTTGCTGGACCCAGCAGAATCAGATCGTAATAGCAGTTTTCATTGGCTCGGACACTGATTCTTCATGTTCACTGTCTGAGGCACTTGGCATCATACATTTAAAGCTGGTAAATTTTAAGCAAAATAATTACTTTTCTAAAATGCCCTCCAATGAATTCTGCAAGTGTGAAGATGTTTTAATTCTTCGTGGGTAGTTCATTACATCTACAATATGGCAATAGATGCCGGGAAAAAATACACATTTTTTTCAAATGCCTGAGGCAAAGGAATTGTATTATGGCAGATTATATAAATTTTAAAATCATTTCTCAGCATGAGAGGGGTCTGCACTTAGCTGTCTTCACACAACATGACATTAAAGTATTTGGTAAGGAGAGAATAGAGGCTCATGCTTTTGATGGAGAAATAAAGATGTGTACTGCACTTGCTGGATCACAAGGATAGATATGTTCTCACATTTTGGATACTTACTTTTTGGCACTGTGATGGAGAGCATCAGAGATGCATCAGAGTTTCCAGGTCCTCCATGTGACCTAACCCAGCTGGATGCCGCAGTTTATGCTGTGGCTGAAATGCTTTGCCTGTTATCTCAGCAATCCCCAAGGAAATAGACTGAGGCATGTTTACTATTGACAACCCCGGAGCTGTTTAGGAACACCAGACTCTCACCTTCATCATATTGTATGATCACTGACTGATATCCAATATTTTTTTAAAGGTCACATCAGAAAACCACCACTTTTTCCCTTTGCAACACTTGTCCATCACACATGTATACCCTTTCATTTGAAATCTATTAAATATAATAACTTTTCAAGTAGTAATAATGAAATAAATAAAACTCCAATTCCAAAAAGGGACATATGAATAAAAACACAATGCAATGAAAATCTCAAAAAGCAATATTTTATTCACAAAACAGAATAGGAAACATATACAATATTGAAAGTGAGACATTCTACTAGCTCATCGTGGCAGAGACATGTCTAAAAAAGTTGGGCTACAAAAGTAAGTGGTACTAAAATGAAACAGCTGGAACATGCTGCAGCTAATAAAGTTCATTGACAACAGGCCAGTGATGTGATTGGGTATAAAAAGAGCACCTTATAGACAGTCTCTCAGAAGTAAAGATGGGCAGACGTTCAGCAGTCTGTGAGAAACTGCATCTATGAAATGTGGAGCAATTTCAGACTGAAGTTCCCCCAAAGCAAAATTGCAAAGACTTTGAATATTCCATCATCTATGGTATATAATATATTCAAAAGATTCTGAGAATCTGGAGAGATCTCTGTGCACAAGGGACACAGCTGAAAACCAATATTGGATGCTTGAGATCTTTAGGCCCTCGGATAGCACTGCATTACAAGCAGGCATAATTCTGTCATGGAAATCACTGCATGGGCTCAGGAACACTTCCACAAATCAGTGTCTGTGAACACTGTTAGTTGTGTCATCCACAAATGCAGGTGAAAGCTCTATCATGCAAAGAAGAACCCATATGTGAACATGATCCAGAAACGCTGCTCTCTTCTCCAAAGCCAAAGCTCATTTAAAATGGACTGAGGCAAAGTGGAAAACTGCTCTGTGTTAAGTTTGAAATTCATTTTGAAAATCATAGCTACTGCATCCTCTGGACTAAAGAAGAACATCCAGGTTTGTTATCAGGGCTCAGTTCTAAAGATTGCATCTCTGATGGTATGGGGGTGCATTAGTGCCTATGGTACTTGCATCTTGTACATCTGTAAAGGCACCATCATTGCTCAAAGGTAGGTTCAAGGGCAACATATGCTCCCCTCCAGATGGTGTTTTTTCAGAGGAGGCCATGGATATTTTAGCAAGACAACTCTAAACCACATGCTGCAGCTATTACAACAGCATGACCTCATAGGAGAAGAGTCTTGGTGCTGGACTGGCCTGCCTGCAGTCCAGACTTTGCACCAACTGAAAACATTTGGCGCATCATGAAACACAAAATAGGACAAAGAAGATCTAGGACTGCTGAGCAGCTGGAATCCTTTATCAGACATGAATGGGACAACATTCCTGTCCCAAAGGTCCAGCAGCTGGTCTCCACAATTCTCAGATGTTTAAGTACTTTTGTTAAAAGAAAAGGAGATGCTACGGTACACAGTGGTAAACGTGTCCCTGTCCCTTTTTGTTAGATGTGTCGCTACCATCAAGTTTAAGGTGAGCTAGTACTTTTCAAAACAGTAAACAGTAAATTGTCTTACTTTCAAATTTCATATATTTTCTATGTTCTTTTGTGAATAAAATATTGGTTAATGAGCTCTGCAAATCATTGCATTGTGTTTTTATTCATATTTCATGCAGTGTCCTAACCTTTTTGTAATTGGGATTGTATATCAGCTCCAACACCACATTGCTGATAAAGAAATTTCACACTAAACCCATTTCTTCTTTTGCTGCTATACTGACGATTCCAGCAGAAGTCCATCCCCCTAACAGTTGAGTGAAGAGAGAAAAGGAGCCTAAAAAAATTTGAAAAGCTGTTGATGCATGTGAGCGAGACAGGATTATCCATAAAGACCCACTTTCTTCAGGTTGTATTAAATCACCTAGCATTCTGTGGCCAGTGGTTTAAGCCATTCCCAGGGCCATGGGCAACTCATAATGTTACGAGCTCTCTGGCTGAAACCTCCAGCCTGACAGTGCTTTATTAGGCAGCCGGCTGATGCTCCTAGGAACTCCAGCGCTCTCAATGGAAAGAACCTCACGCTGCCTGATAAGTAGGTGTGCTGGGCAGTTCTGAAAAAAGGCAGCAGAAACACCATGGCTAAGGTGAAATCATACGATTTTAAATTAGATGTCAAGGTTTATGCTGATGATGGCTGAGTTAAGAGCACCAGTGTTCTGTAGAATGCAATATGTGGTTACACACAGTAAATACAGAATTTCGAATAATGTCTTTGTTATATTGTAAATTATGTGGTAATCTGTGTAGTAAATCTTAAACTACTTTACTTGAGTGAAGTAGTGTCTCAACATTTTTATATTGCTGTTCACACACAGTGATAATAGCCTCAAGCAAAACCAATCTCATGATGGGGTGGAGATAAAATAGTAACTCCACATTTAAGTCAGCTGAAAGCATCAGAAAGCCCTTTATTACTTGAGTCAGGGCAATAAGAATGCAGGGGCACTGTTACAGGCGCCACAACTAACATTAAGGGAGATGGAACAAATCAAGTCGCTGCTCATATAATTGCATGCAGAGATAGGCTGGATGCTTAGGAGCAAGGACTGCAGGTCCTGCAAGGAAATTACCTGGCTGTATCCATCACGAGTTAGACATATTAAATATCCTCTTCTGAAGAGCGTGCGTGAATGATCTCAGGTTTATCAGTGAATATCTTTATTCATCTGACTTTTACAGCCTATTTCTATTTTGGACTGTTGAGAAACTTATTGCCCAGGCTGTTGCTAAAGGCCACCCCTGAGAACGCTGGAGGGATCCTACTGTACATCAATGAAAACACGCAACTGCTTCTGCATCAAATTTTTAAATATGTTGGTAAACGGTCTGATATGTTGAGTCTCCAGGCAAGTAGTGTCCTCAGAGTTCCAGTCCTGTCATGCACAGTGACCTAATGGTGTACAGGCCTGTACTGTAACTGGAGCGCAGATATTGTTTCCAGTTTGCCTTTCTTCACCTGTGTCGAAATAGTTGCCTCTGTGTGACCCTCTAAAATTGATTCACCGCCCCTTGCTGCTACCTCTTTATCCACATCCAGATGAACAACTGTAGCAGCTGCAGCCAGTGGAGCTCGGAAATAAACGCCCCCCATTAAAGATTATTGCTATCAGCACATCCCTGCATTGACTCAGCTCCTCGCCATGTAAAAGAATGGCACTGCCTGTCCCCGATTAGAGTCCTATCGCTCCCTGTTTCCATTGCAAGTGCTATAAAATATAATATGCTTAGCTGTCACTCACAGATTACATCCTGCTAAGAGAATATTTAACTGGCAGTTTAAAGGCAGATAGTTACACAGACTGTTATATTGCAGATGCGACTGTAACAGTGGCACGTGTGGCAGACCTGTCCCTTGTAAAGGATTAATGTTGTTAGTATTGCACCAAATCTTATTGGATTTTGCACTTAGGATCACGGATAAAAATTAATCTGATACTCAAATTTTCAATAATGAAGATTTGAATGCATCAAAGTGTTCAATTTTCATTCTGCACACTGACATAAATATTCTCAATTTCTCTAACCAGTTAGATCAGAGTAATTGAGTCAGTGTGTCACTGGGTGGAGTTACACATGAGGTTACCAATTTTCACTAAACCCTAGAAAAAAAATCAAAGTCAGAGCATTTCCATTTTGCATTTGCACTTGAGTTGCCAGATTAAAGTCAGAGTGGATATTTCAAATGTAATGCACATACATTACATAGACAACAGTATCTGGCCACCTCGACATTACACCTGCAGGAGATATTATGGCATCCCGTATTAATCCATAGGCATTAATATGGAGTTGATCCCCTTTGCAGCTATAACAACTTCCACTCTTCTGAGCAGGCTTTCTTCAAGCTTCTGGGGTGTATCTATGAGAAAGTTTGCCTACTGATCATGAAGAAGAGCATTTGTGAGGTCAGACAATGATGTTGGACGACAAAGCCTGGCTTGCAATCTCTGTTCTAGTTTATTCCAACAATGTACACTGAGGTTGAGGTCAGGGCTAAGTGTGGGTCAGTCAAGTTCTTCCACAACTTCCAAAGTTGATTCTGTTCATCTGGACCATTCTGGTCCAGATGAACAACTTTGGAAGTTTTACCTACCTGGATGATTGAGCATGCATCAAGACAAGTTCTTCCACACCAAATTCAGTGAACCATGCCTTTATGGACCTTGCTTGGTGCACTGGGGCACAGACACACAGGAACAGAAAAGAACCTTCTTCAGTGTGATACCACAAAGTTGGAAGCATAGAATCTTCCAAAATGTCTCGGTAAGCTGAAGCACTAATATTTTCCTTCAGTGGAGTTAAGTGGCCCAGGCCAGCCCTAGAAAAACAATCCCATAGCATTATCCCACCTCCACCAACCTTCACAGTTGACACAGTTCAGTCAGGCAGGTAATGTCATTCTGGCATTTTCCAAACCCAGACTCATCCCTCAGACTGCCAGAGAGAAGAGTTAATTGTTAATTCAGAGAACATGTTTCCACTGCTCCAGAGTCCTCCAATAGCATGCTTTACACCACTCAATGTGACGCTTGGCATTGTGCTTGGTGATGTAAGGCTAACATGAAAACTCCATGCTATGAAGCTCCCAGCGTACAGTTTTTGTGCTGAATGTTCATGACAGAAGGGGTTTGGAACTCTGCATTTATTGAGTCAGGACAATGTCGGCAACTTATTTGCACTATGCACCTTAGCACTTGGTGACCAGGGTCTACCACTTTGTGGCTGAGGTGCTATGGTTCCTAAAGGTTTCCTC
The DNA here is from genome assembly GCA_015106775.1 of Etroplus canarensis. Lineage (NCBI taxonomy): Eukaryota > Metazoa > Chordata > Actinopteri > Cichliformes > Cichlidae > Etroplus > Etroplus canarensis. Next base: position 13,322 of record VUQH01079208.1, read on the forward strand.
TTTGCAGTAATACCACTTACAGTCGATCGTGCAACTTCTAGGAGGGAAGACATTTCATGCACTGACCTGTTGCAGCTGCGGCATCCCATTCCAGTACCACACTCAAATTTAAGTGAGCTCTTTAGAAACATTCATTCTTTCAAAAATGTTTTTAAAGGCAGGTGCTTGATTTCATGGACATGTGGCAATGGGACTGAATGTAATACCTGGATTCAGTGATTATGAGGTTTGGCCCAATACTTTGCCCATATAGTGTAAATGTTTTTGGGTTTTTTTGCCAATATGTTTATTGTCTTTTTCAAAATTATTTCACAAACACATAATATATACACATACATACACACACACAGACTGCATACCCTTGCATCATAAAAAAAAGAAAATAAATAAATAAAAATAAATTGAGAAAAAACAAACAAAAAATTAAATTAAAAAAAAAAAAAATTTTTAAAAAAGAAAAAAAAAGGGGGAAGGGGGGGAGGAAGAAAGAAAATGGGGGCTACATTTTACAGTGTTCATAAATCATTTCATAAAAATCTAACATTTTCACTTGTCATCATATTTATATATGGTT
>VUQH01079219.1:0-12879 GCA_015106775.1 Etroplus canarensis
TGAAGAATGAGGAAAATGAGAGAGGGAGAAGGAAAGAGATTTTTGCTGGGAGTGACCAGGGTGAACAGGATTAGAAATGAGTACATCAGAGAGAAAGTGCAGGTTGAGAAGTTTGGAGATAAAGTCAGGGAGGCAAGGCTGAGATGGTTTGGACATGTTCAGAGGAGGGATAGTGGATATATAGGACAAAGGATGTTGAAGATGGAGCTGCCAGACAGGAAGAAAAGCAGAAGACCACAGACAAGGTTCATGGCTGTAGTGAAGGAGGACATGCAGAGGGTTTGTGTGAGGGAAAAGGATGCAAGAGACAGGGTGAGATGGAGGCAGAGGATCCATTGTGACAACCCCGAACAGGAGCAGCAAAAGGAAGATGAAGAAGAAGACAGACAGATGGACAACTTGAAAACGCAATGCCTCCGCGGTAGAGAAATAATAAGTTGGGAATATCCAGTTAAATCATCTAAATCTAATCTAAAGTTGTCTGTTTCAGTTTTTCTTACAGGTGCACCTGGATGTAAAATGTACCTTTGGCTGCTCCCTTGCATTTTCCCCAAGGGGTAGCGACAGCAAATTAATCCACATTGGTAATATGGCAGAGGTTTTACACCAGGTGCCTCAAAAGTTGATTCTGTTCATCTGGACGTAAGGTTTTCCGTGGAAGAAACGTTTCATCACTCATCCAAGTGACTTCTTCAGTCTCAACTGACTGCAGGTTTCCCCAACCTTATAAACAGTACATTTGCATAATGACTGAAACTATCACCACTGAATGGTGATAGTTTCAGTCATTATGCAGTCAGTTGAGACTGAAGAAGTCACTTGGATGAGTAATGAAACGTTTCTTCCACGGAAAACCTTACGTCCAGATGAACAGAATCAACTTTTGAGGCTTTACGTACCTGGATGATTGAGCATGCATCAAGACGTTTACACCAGGTGCCCTTCCTGATGCAACCCTTCATGATGAGAGGGACTTGTGCCCCCACCTGGAATCAAACCAGGGACTTTTCACTTGTAAGGCAAATGAGTAAACCACTACACTACAGGGACACCACTGGTACAGTACATCTGGAAGTGGAAGTCATAACAATTTTTTGGGAAAGGTCCCAACAGAAAAATGAGTTTGTGTATTTGTGAATTTCATTCAGTGATGTGGAAATGTCAATTTGGCACATGCTAATAGGAAATTTAGTGGATTACACCTCACAGTTAATGACTGAGATGTGGCAACAATTGAAAAAAAATGTGAGTTTAAGAAATGAAATGGATGAAAAAACAAAGGTGAATTTTAAAATGATGTTTCAATAATCTGACTATACTGTTGAATTCCATTACAACACACTGCTTCTCTGACGGTTCATGTTTGGTGTCTCATATCTAATGAAATACATAAAACACAAATGAAGTCCCCAGCTACGAAAATAAACTATATGTATGTCTATGATATAGACGATGCTTCGAAATCAGGTGATGTGTGTCGACAGTTATGTTGTCTCCTATAAGATATGGAAAGGTGCCAGGTGACTGCCATGCCTTTTCTTACCTTAGGTCACATTGCACCATCCCCCTCAGACTCTCAATTACAGTCAAGTGACCTAAGAGGGTTGGAGGTTTCCATACACAGTGAGGTGGCACAGTTTTCATGTGTATTAATATCTTACAGGACAATCAAAAACAATACATCTCAAAAACCAAACTCTAGTAATCTCTTTGTATCTCTCCAAATAACTTTTAAAAGTGTGACAGAAGCTTCTATTGTGGTAATGGTGAGCTCATGGTTTAATTGAACGTAATCCCAGTGTTAAAATGTAGCTGGGCCTGGTCTCTACTTAACAAGTCTCCGGTGTCATAAACAAGTTGCTGTGCCAAGTATTTAACCTACTCGGGGCTCTCTCTACATGCTGGCACAGGCCTCCCACGGCGCCCAGCCAAGGGAGATCCAGAGCTCAGTTTTAGAAAAGACCCACTTAACTGTGTTTATACGAGTGTGTGTTCTTCTATAAGAGGCCCAGTGCAAGGATTGGTTGAGTCATGAGGTTATTAGTTGTTTCCCTTCACATCTGATTGTGCTTGTTAGTAGGATTCAGGATTTACTCAGATGATATACATACATGAACTCAAGTTTGCAGCATAAACATAAATACTTCTTTAAAGGTGATTCATTTTTGATTGTGTTAACATTTCAATAAAAATAATAGAACTTTTCTTTTCTTGGCCTTGTCAGGTTTGTTTCATTTTCCAAATTGTAGACTAAAGTCAAGGCCAACAAGAAATGTAAAGGCAACAAATATGAGTTCAGACTGACTTTCATACAAACTAGATTTTTAAACAGTCACTGATTAATAATACTTAAATTTTCTGTCTACACTTAAACCTGCACTGCAAGCCAACAACCTATGCTTCCTGTCAAAAAAGCTGCATTGCTCTGAAATAAGCACCATATGATAAACTAGAAAGTTTTCCAAAGTAATGTTATGTGCAGTTGGTTATTATTTATGGGGATGGTAATTATGTGGATTTTAGGATTGACTTTTAGCTTGTATTTTAAAGCATGACGTTTGGTTTCTGCAATTTCTTTGTCTTACTCTTTAGCCTTTAGTGATTAGAGTGGAACTATTACATGCAACAAAGATCCCCTGGATTCTTCTTTGTGATGACCCCCCCTCAACCGAATCCCAGAAGTTTAACTTAAGGGGTAAATTCTCTGACAAGTTAAAAAAAAATTTCACCGGTGTGAGATCAAATTTTGGATTGTTTTTCAGTTTGTCTGTAGTCATCCAGAGCTCCATCCAATTATGTCATCCTCACTTACCCAACATTATGTCATTAAAACTCTGAAAAACAATTCTTCCACATCTGGTGAGAAACAACAGTCTGAATCTTGTCATTAAGTAAGTCTGAGGTTTACCCAAATACAGCTAGAGCCATAAATAATGAGTCTGAGGTTTACCCAAATACAGCTAGAGCCATAAATAATGAATATTGAATTTTTTTTTCTAGTATTAAGTTAAAATGAAAACATACCTTTTCATTTGCATGTCAATATTGACCTTGCCACTGAAAATAAACCTTTTCATACTACTAACCAGGTAGTTTTAAGGTTAATATTGTCTAGATTTTGGATTAGTCAGGTCTTTTTTGTTAATTGATCCATTTATTACCTTATTTTAAAATACATACACAAAATGGACAAAACTATTGGGCCACCTCCCTATAACACCTACAGGAGTTTTTTTCTTGACATCCTATTCTGAATCTATAGACATTAAAAGGAGTTTGTTGCCCCTTTGTGGCTATAACAGCTTCCACTCTCTGGGAAGGCCTTCTACAAGATTTTGGAGTGTGTCTGTGAGAATTTTTGCCCATTCATCCATAAAAATATTTGTGAGGTCAGACATTGATGTTGGACAAGAGGGCCTAGCTCACAATTTCCATTGTGGTTTATTCCAAAGGTGTTGGATGGGGTTGAGGTCAGGGCTCTGTGTGGACCAATCAAGTTCTTCCACACCAAACTCATACAACCATATCTTTATGGACTTATGCTGAAACAGAAAATGGCCTTCCCTAAACTCTTTCCACAAAGCTGGAAGCACAGAATTGTCTGCAATGTTTTGGTAAGCTGAAGCATTATTATTATTTCCCTTTACTAGAACTAAAGGGCTCAGGTCAACCCCAGAGAAACAACCCCATAGCATAATTCCTCCTCTAACAAACTTTACAGCTGGCACAGTGCAGTCAGACAGGTAATGTTCTGCTGGAATTCATCAACTGCCGGATATAGAAGTATAATTCATCACTCCACAGAACACATTTCCAATGCTCCAGAGTCCAGTGGTGACGTGCTTTACAACACTGTCTGACACTTGCCATTGGCTTGCATGCAACCGCTTGACCACGGAAAGCCATGCCATGCAAGCCTTACATCACCAATCCGGCTGTGATCCCAGCACACAGTTTTTGTGCTGAGGTTGATGCCCAAGGAGGTTTGGAACTCTGCAGTTATTGAGTCAGCAGAGCGGTGGTGACATTAATACAACTGGCGACCTCACTCTGTAACTTTACGTAGTACTTCATGGCTGAGTTACTGTGGTTCCAAAATGCTTCCACTTTGCAATAATACTGCCTAAAGTTGATTGTGGAACATCTAGGAGGGAAGAAATTTCATGAATGCAGCAGTGGCATTCTATTACAGTACCATACTTGATTTCAGTGAGCTCTTTAGAATGACCCATTCTTTCATAAATTTTTGTAAAGGCAGACTGCAAGACTAGGTTCTTGATTTAAAACACCTGTGGCAATAGGACTGATTGAAACACCTGAATTCAATTATCCAGAGGTGTGATCCAATACTTTTGTCCATATGGCATATGAGTCTGCAGACCTGCTGTAGGTCTCATACACATACTACTTCACACAAAATCAGTGTCACTTCCTTCTTTCAGTAAAAGACAAGCTCTTCATAGAAAGGGGTTTAATCGATTTCTATTTGGTTTTCTTCTTCCTTTTTGACCTTGTAAAACTATAAATATACATTTCACATTTCCCTAATAGGGTTTGTTTTTCCCACAAATCAATTAAAGTATCAAAAGTCTGCTTGAAGTAATAATATACTCTGTAAGCAAATGTAAAATGAATTTCCAGAGATGTGTCAATCTGTCACTTGGCGTTGTGAGTAATGAAGGCCAAGTAAATGAATACCATGTGGTTTAATGCTATTTGAGCCTGACATGACTCCACTCCAGTTGTTGTTTTGATGCTTTGTTTTTCCTGAGTCCTATTCCACTTCGGGTTTTTGCTGCGGCCTGCCACAGAGAGAGAGAGAGAGAGCAGGTTCAGAAAGCTGGAAGCATGCACTCTGCAAGTATTTGAATTATGCCATTGACGTCAGCACAGTCATAAAGTAGACGGGTGCCCTTCCCCTGAAGTATTCCCTTGCCAGCAGGCCTGTTCAGCTCTGTGCAGATGGATTCAAACACTCTGCTTCGCAGACAGGGCCTTTTGTTTGGGTATTTGGGAAGCTTTTAGACCCAACCCCCCCTGCCAAAAAAACACCAGCACTACTGTGACCTCTTTGTGGAAGAGCAGAGAAAGCTGCCTTTTCAAACTCTAGTCAGTGATTAAATATTCTACTTTAATAAAAACATCCACCTGATTATTATCAACAAAGAAAAACAGCCAAAGCATGCTGTGGTTATTTCTCTGCTACAACTTACCTTTTTTTCTTTTCTTTTTTGGCAGATCCAGACATTTTTGTTTTTTTAAACCACTTTTAGACCATGAATGCCACATGACTAGTTAGCTGTTATTTTAGATGGGGGAGGGTGGGTGGGGGGCTGTATTTAAGCTTGATTCAATCAGAAAGTCTTATTTAGCCAGTATGGACAATCAATCTTGTCTTGCAGTCTCAAGAGTGCCAATAGTCTTTATTGGTTCAATTTGATTTTGTAATGTGGTCTGGGAGGTGCACATAAACACACACAGAGGCTGGCTTGAACTGACACACAAGGCATGCTTACCCATCATAAGTAGGCATGCTGTTTGAGGTTATTTGAGGTTTGATTCAGCTGGTCTTCATATGTTTCTTGAGCATTCATTGCACGCAAACCCCTTCATCACAAAACCCTTCTGGTGCCTTTCCTGCCTCACTCATTAAGTCCGCTTTATCCAAACCTGAACCAGCCAGAATTGGCTCAGTTTCATGGCCTGCACATGAAATCCAGCCAAGATAATGTTAATAAGACAGCCGTGTTTTTCTTGACAACAGTTCAACAACAGCTGGAAGAGTCTCGGACCAAAATGATTTCTTGCTTGGCTTCAGTAAAATGTTTGAGATACAAAAGCCAAGAACCAGAAGAAGTATGATACATGAAGAGAGTCTGTCTGGTTGCAGTGCATATCACCTCACAGAGGCTGCTTACTTCCCTATTGTGTGAAATAAAAGCTGCAAAAATGATATGACTAGTGGTTTAGAAAGCTCATGGAAGTCGCAGCATCTTTCACATTTTCTAATCTGACAGCACCTGCAGAAAAGTTTGGGTAGTCAAAATACAGATAATACACACCATTTAAAAGAAAACAAATAATTCCAATTAAAAAAAAAAAGAAAAAGACATATGTGTTATGCAGTTCTTTTCCCATGACACTAAATTTAGTTATAACACAGCCCTGGCACCCCTCCAGGACACCCTTTGCTCTCTAACTTGTCTTTTAAACTGTATGCATGGGAGTAAAGCAATATCTATAATGGAAATATGTGAGTACTTAAAATTACTGAACATCCAGTTTTAATTCTTCTGTGAGCTGACAGCCAACCCTGTCAGGAAACAAGATAAGTCACCATATTACCCCAGAATAAAATCCCAATTACTCAGTCTAAATGGCACCTAACCTCTTTCCTTATTGCTACTGCTACTAAGTCCATTTCATTACTTACCATTTAAAGGTATAGTTCAACATGTTAAAAAAATCTTGACTTTTTGCTAAAAAAAAATATGAGAGAGAAGAACAAAATGAGTTTCAGAAAATGTGATATTACAGACAGAAGCTGGTTAGCTAAGCTTAGGAACACTCTGACAGTCAAAATCTCTCTACCAGCTCCTTGAAGTTTCACTCATTAACATGCTTGTTTTCTGTTTTTATGCTCAAGCTGGTGAATTCTTACATTTAAATACATGAATGTCTCTTTCTAAAAATTGCATTCTTAATCCACAGAGCTCAACAAACCATTAAGGTCACCTATGAATGAGCGGCACATAAGTCTATAGTCAAATGTACATAATTCAGCTTGTTTAATTTTTAATTATACAGTGCCAAATCATAACACATGTCATCTCAGAGCACTTTTTGTAGTTAGCTGAAGAAATTGGAATATTGCATGAAAAACCCAGAAGGAAACCCCTGCACCATCTGACTCAGGTGGGCAGCTGTGTACCTCAGCTGGATGAGGTAAAAAGGAAGCAGAAAGGGGTTAAAAAAAAGAGCATGGAGAGTACATAAGCGAGAAAGTCAGAAAAAATATGAAAGCCAGACTACTATTCAGCCTATAATAAAACTTTTTTAAGTTAATGTGGGACACTACTCCAGCAGTATTGGCAAAATTAACTGTATGTACAGCTATAAATTCACCACAATTTAATCATACAATTTAAGGAAACCAGGATGAACAATAACTATCTCACAAATCCTCACACCACAATAGAATAATAAATGACATGGCAGACGACATTTTAAATTCTAAGGGTAGGATGGCAGGATCCCATAGGAGGCAATTCACTTTGGAATTTATGTCTTTGGAGCATAATCCTTGAATTCAGATCCACCACTGTACCACCAATAATGCCTTTTAATTCTGGGCTGAGATGCTGCTTTGAAACTTAAAAGAAAAAGAAAGCAGCAACATTAAGACTGACAGAAGTCTGGCTAAGTGGGATCTATAGCTCCTCTGATCCATGCAAATCAACCTGAGGGCCAAAGGCCAGTCGGCTTGACAATGAGGCTCATTCAGACCAGGCAGTGCTGTTGCTTTCAATGCAGGAGTTCACTCCAGGTAAAAGAGACAAAGCCCAGTCTGTTTATGTGTGTTTGTGTGTGTGTATGCATGTTTGGGGTGAAATGAGAGTGGGAGAAAAAGAGACTGTAGTTAGATGGAGAGTAAATAGGGGAAGAGAATGTGAGAGTTCATGAGAGTCAAAACAGTTGAAGAGAGTGAAGCAGAGTGCAGCTCAAGGACAAGACTGTGTATGCGCACAGGTCCTCTGAGCAGATGTGCTAATAGGATAAACAAACAGCTTCACTGACGTCTCTTTTTTCTTTTTAATCAAAGGGAGAGATACAACTGTGAAGGTTTTTACATCAGAACATGACGACTGGTCAGATAACAGTGAATACTTTATGTGCGACTGAGACTGATGCCTCAGGTCTCAGTGAACCTTCACGCTGTCTGGTGTCAGACAGTCCTTGAGCTCATTTCACTCCTTATGGTGTTCTCCTCACATTCATCTCCTACATACGTAAATCACTATATCGCTGCAAACAATGTGCATGTGTGTGAATTGTGCATGTGAGCCACAGTCTAATGTGCAAAGCAACACTTAGTGGGAAATACATTTAGGTCCCTAAGTTTCTGAACAATAAAGGCAACTTCGGCTGCTCCCTTTGTATTTTACCCTAGGGGTCACCAAAGTGTATTAATCTGCATTGGTAAATTGGCAGAGATTTTACACTGGATGCAGCTCTTTATGTAGCCATCCATGGTGAGAGAGGCTTTTGCCCCATCTGACACATTATTTGTAATTCTACTTCTGTACACCACTACAGTGGATTTTAAATCAGTCAAGTTTTGATGGAAATGCAGAGTTCCAGCTTTAATTCAAAGGGTTAAAAATATTGCATTCATTGTAATGCAAAACAATAATATTTAAAATTGTGTTAGTCACTTTCCAAAAGCTTGTAGACCTAACTGCAGTTCTGCAACAAGGTACTGTAAACAGTAAACAGTTCATGGTAGAAACTTTAGCATGATGGACTTCTGTGTAATTCAATTTGGAGCAAAGACCCATCTGAACTGGGTTACTGTTTTCAAGAGTGTATATCGGGCATTTTTAAAATTACACAAACCAACCAAATAACTAAAACTATTACTCAGCTCAATCATTAGATGTACTTAACTGCGCAAAACTGCACAAAGCCTTAACAGTTGCACACAATGATAACGCAAAGTTAAGGTCTGGGTTAGATTTCAGTTACTGGAAGACCAACAAATGCTGCAAGTCAGTATTTGGAGCAGATAATGGCACAAATAATGCCATATGAGAACAAGAGCATATCTGCAACAAGGCGAAACAGGCTTATCTCACAATGTTGAAGAATTCTTATAAAAAAAAGAAAAAAGAAAATCCTGGATCCAGATATGGATAAATTCCAAAAGTAAACGACTTCTAAGTTAGGCCAAGTCCTGCCTCCAGTAAAAATACATTTGTTCCAATATCTTTGCAACAAACAAACAAAATAAACTAAATCAAAAACATAACCTCCTTGGCAGAGGCAACAAATCTTCCAGTCACACATTTCTCATCTGACCTGGATTTAGACAGAGCAGATAGTTTGCTTAACTTTGCAGAGCCTTTCTGCTTTTTCTCCAACAATTCAGCTTAGTATCTGGTATCATCTTCCAGCATTTAGCTTTTCTAACTGTTTAGATTTATAGTTTCGCATGTTACTTTCCCACTGAACTCTACAGTAAATCACACATGTATGTTATGGCATGGACTGTCCAAGAAAGTGGAAGAAAGAGCCAGCAAGATACAGTCACATATTGCACCTGCTTTCTGTTATATGGTTTTACATAATAAACAAATTCATCATTCATTTCCTGAATTTCTCCTGTGGAGATGAATAAGATACCTACCTAACTAGCTACATTTGCAATTCACCGCCTTTGCTTTTTTCCTATTATTTTTGCATTATAACCTGTAATTAAAGTAGATTTTTTGGGGGGATATAAGGTAATGGACCTACACAAAATAGTCCGAATTGGTGCAATGAAATTAAAAAAAAAACAAACAAACAAAAAACCAAGCAAATTTTAAACATATCTAATAAACCCAAAACCAAAAAGTGGTGCATGCCTACGTATTCACCCCCTTTGCTATGAAGCCCCAAAATGAGATCTGGTGCTTCCAGTTACCTTCAGAAGTCACATGATTAATTAAATAAGGTTGCCCTGTGTGCAATCGAAGTGTCACATGATCTAAGTGTACATATATATATATATATATACGCACACACACACACACACACACACACACACACACACACACACACCTGTTCTGAGTCTGCAGTACCACTAATCAAGAGGCACCACCAAGCAAGTGACACCATGAAGACCAAGGTGCTCTCCAAACAGGTTAAGGACAAAGTTGTGGAGCAGGAAAAAAAAAAATAAAAAATCAGGGCTAGGTTATAAAAAAATGCCCAAAACTTTAAAAATCCCATGGAACACCATTAGATCTTTTTTTTGTATATAGTGTCACAGATGTGAAAGCATCTCTGTCATTGCATAAGGGGAAGGCAGCAAATATACAAGCCGGGAGATTTGACTTGAGAGACAACATGTACCATTACCAAACATCAGAAAACTTCATTTGTGAATCAGCATCTCAGATGTGAGTGCTGCTTCTGGAGGGTCACCACCACATCAAAATGGAACCAGAATGTTTTACCAGCAGTGTGTCCTGGAGCAATAAATTTACCCATTATGTCGCCATTCTAATATAATGTCCAGTCATTATTTCTCCCCCTCCTTTTTATAATTCACAACCACAGGGTAATAAAATCTTGATACCATCTATTGAAAGCTTACTTACTTGTATTCCACCTCCCTGTAAATCAGATAAATCAACTCTAATGAAACACACACTCATGATGTCATTTTATCACTTCTCAGAACCCGGCTTACAGAAATGTTTCAATCAACAAATGTTTCAAGGTTATGCAACAAGGCCCTGAAACACCCCCCCCCCCATACACTTTTCATATTTCTTGTCAATGACATTCTGTGAATGTCAAGTTTAACCTCAGCTTGTAGGGGTTGTAAAAGCAGCACTACAGTGCCCCCCCCCCACCTCCACCTCAACTATACCATCTCTGGTCTTTGTTAGGAAGTGTTGTGTAACCGCACTGAGAGCTGCAGATGAACTAATTTTCTGTTTCTTGTAAAAGAGGAGATGCAGCTAGAGACTGCCTCAGGCCCTCTCTTTCTCTCTTCTGTTTAGGAACCTGGCACTCCAGCCAGTTGACCGACGTCAAAGTTTGGTTTCTCTTTAAGTGTGTGTGGTCTGTTCACGCTGGTTCACTAGAAATGTAGAACGTCACCCTTGAAACCCTGGATGTTTACATGATGAAGGCTTGGTCAATGAATTTAAAGCAGAAACTGGGATGGTTTGGGGAGGTAGGGGCAGAGGTGGAGGCTGTCCTAAGTTGAACCCTCCACTCTGTGTTTTATGATTGTGCATGTGTGCGCTTAAATGCTTGTAGATCATCTCTGCTCATGATTAAACCAGTACACTCCCATATAGATTCAATTCAGTTCAATTCAATTTATTTATATAGCGCCAATTCACAACTAAAGTCGCCTCGAGGCACTTAGATATAGATGTGGCTACTGATAATGCACTGCATGCTCATAGGCTCCACTGCATCTACCTTCTCATCACATGCAAGAAACTATCTCTATCCCCAAGAGAGGATGACAGATGCAGCTGTCTCTCACACACACATGCACATATTCAAACACAAACAGCTTTAACTGCTCCAGTCTGATGTCCTGTGGGCACAATAGTCTGTAAATAACCTCCTTTGGATGTGCGTGCTCCTGCTGCCCATAAGAAGTTTCCCATAAAGTTCTGAATTAATAAATCAACAAAATTTTATTTCTGAAGAGGAAGAGGGTGTATTCAAAAGGATTTTAGAGAAAACAATATGTTGAATCTGAAAAATTGTGCCCTGAATCTAAAAAAAAAACCCAAATGCAAGAATTATAAAATATACTGTAATTGCTGCTAAAATGCATGTGAGACAGTCAAAGAAAAACACTCACTCACTTATGGATGATACAATAGGAAGAATAAATCATTTAAAAAAAAAAAAAAACAGATTGTGCGGTCTTTATTTGGATTTCATTTTTTCTAGTTTAATTTTATTCCATTTGTTTTATCCATTCTATTCTAGTCAAAACGTCTAGAACATTTTCATTATTGAATTGAAACAGAGACAGAGAGAGCTGACCTCATATCCCTCCAAACCATTCCTGCCTCTGCAGCCTGCTGGCTCTGCCTCTCTCAGCTGGAAAGTACTTATTTGTATGTTAGTGTGTGAGCGAAGTAATGAGACATTTCAGCAGTTGCAAGTAGTAGTGAGTGAGTGAGTGAGTGAGTGAGTGAGTGAGTGAGTGTGTGTGTGTGTGTGTGTGTGTCTGGACTCTACATATGTATTTTCCTTCCTGCCCCTGCAGGACAAACTTTAGGTCTGAGCACTCATCAGAAAGGTCCTTGTGTCGGGTGGAGGCGGTGGAAATCCCCTCTTATATCATTTTGTGTGTGTTGGAAGACATTTGGCTTATGAGTGCTGTTTCCCTCAGTCCAGCTAAGGACATAGCTAAGGTGCTTGCTGATACGCAGCAAATATACATACTTCTTCTCTTAAAACAAGCACGAATATAAACAAGCAAGAATATTAATCTACATGTTTTTATCACCACTAACTTTATAGTAATAACTTCTGAATATTGTATCATACATACTGTATACCCCCCCGTGGATCGCCACCTTATTGTGGTGGGGGAGTTTGCGAGTTCTTATGATCCCAGGAGCTATGTTGTCGGGGGCAGTTTGCCCCTGGTAGGGTCACCCACGGCAAACAGGTCCTGGGTGAAGAGCCAGACTAAGAGCGGTCCAAGGATCCCCATGATGAAGAGATACAGGATTCCGTGTACCCGGTTTGGGGTTACCGTCCTGGAGCCAGGCCTGGGGGAGGGGCTCGACGGCAAGCACCTGGTGGCCGGGGTTCCACCCACGGAACCCGGCCGGGCCCAGCCCGAAGAAGCAACGTGTGTCCGCCCTCCAGTGGGCTCACCACCTGCAGGAGGGACCATGGGGGTCCGGTGCTATGCGAATTGGGTGGCGGTCCAGGGCGGAGACCTTGGCGGCCCAACCCTCGGCTTGCTAAACTGGCTCTGGGGATGTGGAACGTCACCTGTCTGGTGGGGAAAGAGCTTGAGCTGGTGCACGAAGTTGAGAGATACCAACTAGAAATAGTAGGCCTCACCTCAACGCACAGTTCGGGCTCTGGAACCATACTCCTGGAGAGGGGTTGGACCTTAGC
>VUQH01079223.1:0-13354 GCA_015106775.1 Etroplus canarensis
CACAGTCCAAAGGCATGCAAAGGGGGTTAGGTTAATTGGCAATTCTAAATTGACCATAGGTGTGAATGGTTGTTTGTCTCTCTGTGTTGGCTCTGCGACAGACTGGCGACCTGTCCAGGGTGTACCCCGCCCTACGCCCGATGACAGCTGGGATGGGCTCTAGCACCCCCCTCGACCCTGAACTGGATGAACCCACTATGGTGGGTAAAAGAACTATTAGTATTTTCAAGGTCATGGAGTCAAAGGTCATTTGAACCTGCAAACGGAGAATGGTGTCAGACTCAATGGGCTGACTACCTCAGTGAAGAAAAAGCTGAATATTTAATTTCATATTGCAGATTGCATTTACATTTAAATGGTGTGAAAGTCTTTTTGTGCATGACTCAAATCATCTTATTATACCCAAAAATTGATCTGTTTTGATGTCATGTCCTTCAGTAGTTTTGGACTGCAGCCCCATTACCTCGAAGCTGCATTATAGAAAAGGCTTAGACTCATATGTTTAGCATTCGTGCCGTTATTTGGAACTCAGGGATCAAAATGTGTGAATTACATCATACATCTGTATTATAAATGCATAAACTAGAGATTTTTTTATTCTCCTCCTGACACTGAAAACACACCTGGAAAAAACACAGACCAGGAACTTACAAACATATTTTTCTTTCTCTCAGAGATAAGTACACAAACCAATCTGAGCAGCAAAGCAAATAAATAAATGAATAAATCTAAAAATAGTACAAGCAAGTTAGAGTGACAAATATTGAGATTTGAGTCTGGTAGAGAAGTGATGATGAAACGGGATAGTTTGCTTTGATCACCGCTGAATCTTGTCTTTTAATAGCTAATTAAAAAGTTATAACTTACCTCCCCTGTCATACTGCCTCCAACAGCTGTTGTTCAAATGAAATGTTGTGACTTTTTTTCTAATTTAGTTTCTGTTGTATGTGGTTAAATTGTGCGGTGATTTTATCTTAATTTCTGATTAGTTCTGAAAGTTCTATATTCTTAAAGCAAGTGTTAGTGCAGTGGTTATATTCTGTGTGTGTGTGTGTGTGTGTGTGTGTGTGTGTGTCCTGGAGATATCTACCATAGCTGGAGCTACCACAAAGATGATATTAAGGCCTTTGGCTGGTATTTATTGTTTTTTGTTAACACAATAGCACACAGCCATGCAATATGAAGTTATGAGTCTTTATAGCTGTGTGTTTAAGGTAGAAATGGTGGCTAACTTTAAAGGGGACTGTTTTCCTGGCTCAGGAATGTTGAGAGCCACATTTTGCATCATATTTTACCTGCCATAATGGGGTATCTGGTATTGTTTTCACCTTGTGAGTTCACACTAAACACAAAGCAATGGTTCAGCTCTTGTTACATGCATGAATGAAGTTGATGAAGTGTTTTTGAAAAGCTGAGAATTGTCACCCTCAACAGCAACACAAGGAGGACGTGTGCATCAAGTCAAGGAATAGGTTACACTGACATATGATCAAGTCTGATGTACCTTCGGCTGCTCCCTTGCATTTTCCCCAAGGGGTCACCACAGTGGATTATTCCACACTGGTAATCTGACCGAGGTTTTACGCCAGATGACCTTCCTGATGCAACATACCATGGTGAGAGGGGCTTGTGGTCCCACCTGGAATCGAACCAGGGACCTTTCACTTGCAAGGCGAGGGTGTAAACGACTACACTACGAGGACACTCACTTTCATACGGTCAAGTGAAAAAAAAAAATGTTTTCACAGGACTGTATGGAGTCCTGGGAAAAGCTCAGTACAGCCTTACTGATTCCATTGGAATTAAGAGGGTGAGTTGCAGCCTGGTGTTGCTAATCAAAATGCATTTGGTTAAATGATCATCAGCTAGTGTGACCACCTCTATAAAAGCAGAAGTTTTGGCAGTTTGCTGGTTTGAAGAATGTAAGTGTGTGTTAAAAGGATGCAACAATCTTCCCAGGAATGGACGTCCCAGAAAATTCACCCCAAAGTCAGACTGTGCAATGCCCAGAGCAAGAGCAAAAAAAACCCAAGCGCTACATCATAGACTTTACAGGCCTCAATTAGTTTGTTAAGTATTACAGTTAATGATGGTACACCTGGACAACGACGGAACAAGTATGGCTTGTCTGGAAGGGCTGCCAAGAGAAGCCTTCTTTCTCTAAAACGTACAGTACATGGCAACACGACCCAGTTTTGCAAAGTTGCATCTAAACAAACCACAAAACGCCCTGTCCTTTAGACAGATGAAACTAAAGTGGAGATGATCGGTCATAATGCAGAGCACTAAAACAAAACACAATGTATTAGCACAAACACCTTTTATCAATTGTAGAGGCCCATCTTATTTTGGGCCAAGATGTTCACCTGTGATTGTCCATGTTCTGACCCGGTATTCGGGTGTTCGGATGTTGTGGACGCTGGGACAGGGGTGTTCGTGTTCGAAAGTCGGAGGTTCGAGGACGACCAGACGCTGTTGTAGCTCCGTCCACGGATGAGGCTAACTGGTGATCCGGCGGCGTTATTTTTTCATGACCTGCCGGGCAGCGTCCGGGAACCAAAATTTGGTTTCCGAGGGGAGTATCGTCGCAGGGCTGATGCTGCGGATGAACGGTTTCTGGGAACTCCGATCTCGGCTTGTGTGTGGACCGGGACTTCAGTCCTCAGCGTCGCCTGATGCCGGTGGCCGGGGAAGAGGACATCGCGGGCGGGGTGTTGTACCACCCTTGTATGGGGCACCGGGTCCTGGGGGAGCGCTATATCATTTCACTGTGTATTTTATATTTAGTTGAAATGACAATAAAGTAATCTAATCTAATCTAATCTAAAGCACAGTGGTGGAGGGTCTTGTTTGGGGCTTGGTTTAAAGGCACATGACCTGGAAACCTTGCTGTCATTGAATTGACCATGAATTCCTCTGTGTCCCAGATGGAGGCAGATGATCTGCTGTGGTGACCCCGAAAGAAGAAGAAGTTGACCAAAGCATTTTAAAGTCAAATGTGAGGCCATCTGTCTGAGAGCTAAAGCTTGGCTGAAATTAGGTCAGGCACCAGGACAATGATCCAAAGCATGCCAGTTGCAATGGCCCAGTCAAAGTTCAGACTTCAACCTGATGCTATGGTGGGACTGTAAGATAGCTCTGCATAAGCGAATGCCTGCAAACCACAATGAGCTGAAGCAATGTTGTGAAGAAGAATGGGCCAAAATTCCTCCACAACAATCTGAGAGACCGATAAAGTCAAACAGAAAATGATTTCTTCAATGTATTGTTGTTTGAAGGTGATTCTACAAGCTATTAAATCACAGGGTGTACTTATTTATCATGTGGCTACATAGAGTCCTGTGAAAGCTTCAGTTCAGGCTGTGCTCAAATGGAAAAAATAAGCTTAGGAGAGTCTTGCCTCAAATTCTTTTGTGACACAGCGTCAAGTAAATATTTCCTAGTTGAAATACTTTTAACGTGTATTAGAAGTAAGTGAATTCACAGTGTCTGATGCAAATTTACTAAAATTCTCGTCCTTTCATAGACGATGTTAGCCACTGTATCCTATTAATGTCCTGTTGCAGTTTGCTGTTTTAAACACTTTAAAGAATATCCATCCATTCATTATGATTATGGCAGGCTGGAACATTCTCTGTCATATTTGAAGGATGCTCTCTCACTTGTATAGTGGGAAGTAAACTCCCCAGTGTTTCTCCTCCTCTTGCTTGCTCTGTCTCTCTCTCTCTTTACCCACTGTGCGTGCATAGTTGCCTTGCAATTAGCATAGCAGCAGATTGATAACGCTTCATTAAATGAGTGCAACATTAAATTACACCCCTGACCCGGTCGTAGCCACCGGGGTTAACAACTTTTTCAGGCTGAAACCCTGCACAAAGGTGGTTTGGAGCACTTTGGCAGGTGTTTATGCGTCTGTCTGTCTGCCTGTCTATCTTCTTACTTCAAAGTATAAACATTCATCTACTCAAAATCTCAAACACAGTCATATCTATGAAACACAGGTTGCACTGGTCTCATAGCACTGACATTAAAGAACATGTAAAAATCAGGCTGATACTCTGCTTTTCCCAGTATAATTTTTTTTTTACTATTCTATGTGTAGCTAATGTAGCTGTGTGTTTGTTAATATGTTGTTGACTTTAAGGTTCATTTAGTGTATTATGACATCAGTTATAATCAGTTTATTCGGCCTGTTTTTCTGAAGCATACTTTGCCAAAAACACCTGGAGTACCACAGAAAATAAATCTGACATCATTCCTCCTGCTTCAAATAAACACCTCAAGTATAAAAAAGCAAAAGAGTACAAGAGACAGCGTAACGAGTTTACATATCTTCAGTTTTGTTGGTTGGTATTTAGTTAGTTTGGAAACCAGAAAAGTAAAATGAGGTTAAACAGTAAAAAGTTAATTTACAAAAGTCATATTTTCCAAGCGTTTACAGTGTTTGACAGCAGTGTCCCCTGTAGCGTAGCGGTTTGATTCCAGGTGGGGACACAAGCCCCTCTCACCATGGAGGGTTGCGTCAGAAAGAGCATTTGGCGTAAACCCTCTGCCAAATTGCCAATGTGGATTCATTCACTGCGGCGACCCCTTGGAGGAGAAAGCAAGGGAGCAGCCGAAAGGTACATTTGACTGTGTTTGAGTTGTATTTTAGCGAGCAGTAGGCAGAGACTCAGTCGAAGTCTCAGCGAGTTTCTCAGATGTGACTTTCTCCCAGCTGACAGACAAAATTGGTGGCGTTTTGCTGTCACCTTATTGATCTGCCTGCTATCAGTGTCATTTAGGCAAACGCCTCCAAGGACACGAACCGATCGACCCGCGGAGATGAGAAAAGATCTCTGCTACCAGGCTCACACTTTCACTCACTATTTCTCTCTCTCACTCTCTCCCACGCACTCACACCATAGAACTGTGCACTCGTAGCACTGTATTTAAGTGTAAAAGAAACGCCATATTTTAAGCCAACCATAACAATAATATAGTATTATTCAAAATGAAATGCTTAACAGTGGCGTTTAGGCATAAAACACAGCACAGATTCACATGAACCCTTTTCCAGCATTCAGATTTGGGACTGAAGTTCTATCACTATAAAAGTAACAGGATAAGCAGTGCTTTCTTTGGTGACAGAGTTTTGTCTGGAAGGAGTTATGGGATGGGTTTTGAGTTTGGATTTTTCCTTGTTTCCTGGTAAATGGCCTCTTGTTTGTTTTTTGAATTTTTCCTGTTCGTTCACACTGCCTAACTTTCTATGTCTGACCTCAGCCTCAATTTAAGGATTGGGTTGAGGTAAGATAGTCCAAAAAATTCAAAATTTAAGTACAGCCCATGATTCAATAGATTGTAGAATCACCTTTAGCAACAATAAAATGTACCTTCACCTGATCCCTTGTATTGTGCCCAAGTAGTCACCGCAGCAGATTCCTCTGCATTGGTAATTTTCCAGAGGTTTTACGCCAGATACCCTTCCTGACACAACCCTCCATGGTGAGAGGGGCTTCTGTTCCCACCTGGAATCAAACCAGGGACCTTTTGTTTCTAAAGCAAATGTATAAACCACTACGCTACCTGGACATCAACTTTTAGCAGCAATAACTTTAAGTAATTATTTTCTGTTTGACTTTGCACAATAGCATTTCACTCAGGTTGAGGTCTGGACTTTGACTGGGCCGTTATAAGATCTTAATTGTTTTCTTTTTTTGGCCATTCTGTTTTAGATTCTTCTTCTGTGCTTGGGATCACTGTCCTGTTGCATGACACAATTTCAGCTTTAGCTGTCAGACAGGTGGTCGCACATTTGACTCTAGAATAATTTGGTATTTGAAGACTAAATCAAACAAACCCAAATCATCAGCCCTCCACCACCATGCTTGACAGTTGTATGTGATGTTTGTGCCGATATGCTGTGTTTAGTTTTTGCCAAGTGTGGCTCTGTGCATTTCGGCCAAACACCTCCACTTTGATTTTGTCTGTCTAAAAGTCTTGTTGTTTGTTCAGATGCAACTTTGCAAACTGACTTGCTTCTTTCTTTTTTTGAGAGAGGATACTTTTTCCTGGCAACCTATTAAACAAGCTACACTTTTTCAGTCTGTTCTAATTGTACTTTCATGAACTTTAACATTTCACATGCTAACTGAGGCTTGTAGAGTCTGAGATGTAGCTCTTTTTTATAGTTTGGAATTTCTCTGAGCATTGCATAGTTTGACCTTGGGGTGAATTTGCTGGGACATCCACTTCTGAGAAGATTTCCTTGATGTGGTCTCACTTGTTGATGACGACTTAATCAAGTGGATTTGATTAGCAGTACCTGGCTGCTACTTAACCTCTTAATTTATGGAAATGATTAGAGTGTATTTAGTTTTTCACAGGACTAAAAAAAAAATCACAGTATTTATGCACAGCTTTGATATCTGAATAGTTAAATTGTGCATAACATTTCTAAATTTCGTCAAAGATGATTCAATTCTGTTCACTACTTAACCGTATGATGGCAGATGATGGTCTGTCGTGCTGAAACTAAAAGTTCATCTTAGACATTCGCCCCATGAGTTTACTGTGTTATTTTATGCAGGCTGCATAAACATGGACAATCTGGTGAAACATAGCGCTGCTAAGGTTTTCAGCATCTCTGAAGTAAAATGAATTAATCATAATCCTAAAAGGCAGCAATACAACCATGACGGAAAGTAGGACATAGCCAGTGATCACGGTTTTTGATCACTTGTAACAAAAGGTCGTGTTGTGTCTATCCAATGCAACCTTAATGCTCAATCAAGCTTCTTCACCTAGGCACTATGATTACGTGTTTGTTTTATTCTTCAAGAAAACATTCCCCCAATAACTGAGGAGCTTCTTAAGAGGCTAACAACATGGCAGACCAAAGTGAAGACAGCAAGAACTGGAACTGGTCAGCTTAGACTGCTTTGTGTTTTTCGTGCAAAGCATGAAATTATCCGTAAGCATTGACACACTTATGCGTTACAGTCTCGACAAGCTGTCACAAACGTGTCTTTGATGCGATTCCCCATCACAAAATGAATGAGGTAATACAAATGTAATTCCTTCAGGTAATAAAATAAATGAATGATACTGCATTTCACAGACTTAGTACTGTGGCAGTTCAAAGGGTTAAATCTTAAAGCTGATCTCTGTATGTACCTGCAGGGTAACTGCACAATGCCTCGACAGAGAATTGTAATTCCGCCTTAAGGCAGACTTTATTTAAAGCTGTGTACTGCCATAACTAGAGCACAATTTGGGAGAAAATGCTGTCGGAGAGGATCAGTTAAGACTGAGAAAGTCCCCTAAAGTGTGTACTGCTGCTCTCACAGAGCCCCCAAAGGCAGGATGGGTCCCCACCTAACCCTGAATATATATGCTGTGTGATACTTAAAATGACCAGAATTTTCTCAAAAAGGCCCTGACCTTCCAAAATTCTGCATATGAGTCAACACTGACTATGGATATTGGCTCATATCTGCAATAACCTTTAAAAGAACATCAGCTATTGGCACATTATTGGCACACACCATTCAGTAGCTGTGGGTGACAATGATGGCAGTATTTGCAGCCTTTATCTCTCCGGCTGCACTTGTCATTGTCGTGGACTCTAACACGTAGAAACATCCACACAATGGTCTCTGCCACCTCATCTCTGTCTCTGACCATTTGTCAGGAAAATTACAATGATGAGTTTGGACATGGGCTCATTGGCTCATCGGAGACTTAACAGTCTATGCTGGTGTGTGTGCATGTGTGTGTGTGTGTGTGCAGACCCCATAGCATCGTGAGTAGTACATTTCATTTGCAGAAGTGTGCTGCTGATGACTCTCGAGATGCAATGGAGATTTTAGCTAGTCTAACTCTTGCGTCTGCTTCCTCCACTTCCTAAGCTGATGAGAGGCTGAGCCGAGCTGAATAATTTAGGCGTGTTGATGAGGAAACGATGTTTTATTTTGGAGCAAACTAAATTTTCCTTGGCTTTATTTGGCTCTCCGCAGCTTGTCTCTGATCTGCGGTACTTCATTACTCATTTGTGAACACGATGGAGCAGTGAAAGAGACTTAACGTGAGAGGTCCAAAGGAAAGCACAGACTGTAATTCTGTTGGGATAAACTTGGCCTGTGTAAATAATCTTGACTTGACTTGAAAGGCTGATGCTGCTGCTTCCATTTCGATCAATGCATATATAAGTTTGTTAATAAATAGAAATGCTGGCCTCAAGGCTTCGCGGGGTGTCAGTTTATATCTGTCAGTCAGTGTTAAGGTTTTATAAGTGGTCAATTGTTAGATTTTACAACACAAATAGCATAGGTGACAAAAAAGAACAAAACAATTTGGATTTTTTTAACCCTAAGCAACAGAACATTACCAAAACTAATCTCTATAAAAAGACCACATTTAGCCTGTGCTACCTAACTACTCTTTCCAGCTGAATGGAAACACAAATTATGTGCTAATAAGTCTATATAAATGTTAATAATAACATTAGACTTTCATAAGCACTTAGAAGAAACATAACAGTTCATATACACTGCTGAAAGGTGTTAAAGACCTTGAGTTTTAGGTTGAGAAAGCATATGATAAGGTGCCAAGAGAGTAACTGTGGAATTGTATGAGGAAGTCAGTAGTGGCAGGGAGACAGTGGTGAGGTGTGAGGTAGGAGTGACAGATGGGTTCAGGGTAGGGGTAGGATTACATCAGGGATCAGCTCTGAGCCCCTTCTTGTTTGCAATAGTGATGGACAGATTGACAGATGAGGTCAGGCAGGAGTCTCCGTGGACTATGATGTTTGCAGACGACATTGAGATGAGTAGTGAGAGTAGGGAGGAGGTGGAGGAGAGTCTGGAGAGGTGGAGGTATCCACTGGAGAGAAGAGGAATGAAAGTCAGTATGAGCAAGACAGAGTATATGTGTGTGAATGAGAGGGAGGCAGGTGGAACGATGAAGATGCAAGGAGTAGAGGTGGTAAAGGTGGATGAGTTTAAATATCTGGAGTCAGTCATCCAAAGCAACAGACGGAGCACAAGAGAGGTGAAGAAGAGAATGCAGGCAGGGTGGAGTGGATGAATACAAGTGTCAGGGGTGCTCTCTGGCAGAAGGATAGCAGCAAGAGTGAAAGGAAAGGATCACAAGATTGTAGTGAGACCTGCTATGATGTGTGGTTTGGAGACGGTGGCACTGACAAAAACACAGATGGTGGAGGCTGAGTTGAAGATGTTGAGATTTTCACTGGGAGTGACCAGGATGGACAGGATCAGAAATGAGTACATGAGAGGGACAGCTCATGTTGAGATAAAGTCAGAGAGGCAAGGTTGAGATGGTTTGGACATGTTCAGAGGAGGGATAGTGGATATATTGGACATGGATGTAGTGATGGAGGACATGTGATGGGTTGGTGTAACATAAGAGGATGCAAGAGAGAGGGTGAGATGGAGTCAGATGATCTGTTGTGGCGACCCCTATAAAGAAAGCAGCCAAAAGAAGAAGATTAAAAGCCTTCAGTTGTATTTTTTTTTTTTACAAAGACATTAGTTAAACTAACCTACTTGTTGTGTCATTATTAAATCTTTCCTAACCTCTTTTTGTTGCTTTATTAGGATTAATACATGCTCTGTTATTTATTTGGTATCCTTCACTATGTTTTTTCTCAACTAAAGGATCTAAAGTGAAAACAATTACCTATTAGGTTTAATAGATCTTTATTAGTATGCACTTATTAACAGATTCAGGAATTACAAGGCCCTTAATTCCATAAAGGCTGCAATATACTGTTAGTAAATTGTTACCTTTTCAATAAAAAACAACAGCAACAACACATAGTCAAGCTAACAGTAACATAATTTGGGTTAAAAAAGTGGTAAGAAAGTTTCATTTTTGTCCAAATGAAAAGTGCATTGTTCTATTCAACTTTGCTGGTTTTAGAATCAAATGAGAACGTTCGTCCCACAGCCGAGTACCTCTTGATTATAAAGTGACTTAGTTTCTCTCATTTTACAGCTCTGCAGCTGTCAGCAAAAACAGAGTGAGTGTGTGGGGAATAAACAATGAGATTTTGAAAAACATCAGCACTTGTCAAACTACATGCACTACATTTCTTCTCCCAGTAAGGCATGGCAAAGCATAAAAAGTGTATGTCATTGTTTCAGAGAAAGCATTTGCCCTCCTTTCGGTCTCTTGTTTTTTCCCCCCTCCGCACTCTTTTCTAATTCTATTGATGGACTTGGGCCTAAAGTAAACAAAGGCTCTTTAGCACCCTCACACAGTTCAATGTGTTGAATTATTGACTTGGTTTTTCAAAGAGGCAACTCATAGCTTTGTTTCTCACGGCAGGGAGAGAAGCAGAGGAAGAGCGTCTCACGGTTTTTCATGTGGAAATGTAAAATCCATTTCTGTGTTCTCCCTCTCTGCCCGTGAGCAGGCGATCACTGCGCTGTCAGATTATTGCTCTCTGGATGACTGCACGTATTTTTGGGAAGGATTTAAAGGTCAATCTTGTGCACAACAGTTTGCTTGTGTTATTTTTATCCCCACCAATACACATTATCGTCCAATTTCTGATTTTTGACTGCAGGGCATCACATATGGTGGAGAAATAGAAAAAAAAAAAACACTGTATGTTTATGTTTTGCAAGTTATAATTTACTCGTGAAGGTAGACACTTTTTATACATGACAGGGTTACAGGGTATAATTACTGGTCTTCATGTAGTTAAAGAGCCCCTTACCTGTCTTAACAGAAGTCTGCACGTTTATTTTTGACCATTTTATTAAATAAAAGCTTCAGTAAATGACACCCCATTAAAAAATCATGATTATGTTTTTTTAAATCTGTTTAAAACCAAAACCTCTTTGGTGGGCACCAATTTTTTATATGCAGGAAAAACCCTGCATCATTAATAATACGCAGTTAATTATTATATTGTATGATAAAAATGTCACTGTGGCAGCTTTCACGACTAAATCTGAGTGTTGCAAAACTTGTTGTTCGGTATATACATAAAACATTAATATTTACTTAAGGATTCAAAGTGATATTAATGATATAATGACATTGGTGATTAATTTTTTGCTTACCTGGCTGAAGGACCATTTAGCTAATGCCACGGTGAGGCATCCCTCATCCATGGATCCATCCACAGTTTAAAAGAATCACTACTTATCCTGTAATGATCACCTAATGGGTCTTCACCCAAATTGTGCTCAAAGTCCAGGTTTCATTTGTCATTTTATAAGCACTTTTTCATTTTCAAGAGAATCGCTGCTCCTCCTAGAATGCTGGTCAACTTTTTCATAAAAATTGCACACAGTGGTGACTTGATGGGTCTTCGCCAAAATTATGCTCAAGGTTGAGGTTCCATCTGTCATGCTACAGGCACTTTTTCATATTTCACAAGAATCACTATTCCTAAAAGTACTGTTATGGATTAGCATGTTCATAGAATGAGTGTTTGCCCTCTGCCATCTATAGATAAATGCCATTTTGTTAGATTTATTCATGGCACAATATCAGCTTTAACTAGGCTGGGGTTGGTCAAGAACTTGAGCTGTTTCCTGGATATGACTGTTTGCAAGCCTCCTTGAGTTCTGAAGGGAATTTAATTATCTTTAGTTTGTGCAGTACAGCCAAACAGTAACAAAGAATCTCATCACTTCATTTCTGTACTTTCAAGAAATAACTTCATTGGCCTTGCATTTCTCTTTCTTTTCCTTATGGATTTACAAATACTTATGATCTAATATTAAAGATATCAAGCCATTGGCTGGGAGGTTTCAGCAGATAGTTTACTGATATGCCTAAATAAATGTACAAAATTTTAAAAAAAAGCATGTATATGCTGTTTCATGTCCCAGTAATCCTTCTTGCATACAATTTATTCCACATAAAGACCTTAAAAAATCAACAAGTTGTTTAGCACTTTGTGCCATTTAGTCAAACACAATACCTAGTGGCAGTATGGTGAGTACCAAAATACATACTCACGTAAAAGTAATCAAACATAATAATATATTTTATTACAGTCCTGGTGATTTTCCTTTAGTGGAAAGCTAAAACTTCTTTGGTGGGTGCCAAGACTTTTTACATGCAGGCAAAGCCCTGAAAAGTAAAAGCTCTTTTATTGTGTAGTTTACATGAACTATTCCATCTAACCTTCTAGTGTGAAAATGAATGCACATAAAACTGTCATGGTTCTCGGCGTGAGAGGTGGGTGGTGGACGTGGACCCACAATGCAGACCGCTGAGATGTGACTTAAACTGAAAGGCTTTATTGCCAAACATAGAAACTTGACCAAAACAAAACTTAAGCACTTATCCAAGAACGAGGAAGCGTACGCATGGCATGACGTGGAGATGAGTCAAAGTAACAGAGGCATGGCATGATGATGATCAGACAGGTGGACTGACAGTCAGTCAATGCCGGGACAACGGGGAGACAAGAAGACAAAACTTAAATAGACAGAGACAGCCAATCACAGGAACAATAGGTAACAGGGAACAGCTGGGACAGAAGGAGGGGAAGTGCAGTGAAGACCAGACAGACTACCAAAATATGATGTGGACTACACAGGCTAAGACGAGGACTCCTAGGGTCGAGGGAGAAAAAAGGGCTAGGGACAAGGACGTGGACAAGAAGGCCCAAGAAGGGGGGGGGCACCCAGAGGGACCATGACATAGATGATCTAATTCCTTTTTATATTTTGGGGTAGTTTAAACATTGCTTAGGACAAATGTTTGTCCCGAGTCCTTTGAGACCCAGTTATCATGAAATCAGCCTGTTTACATATTTCTTCATCTGAGTTATGAGCTTTATATTACACAAATCTATCAGCTCATAAAGAAGATTTAATACATCAGTTTATCCTTAATTTTATGATAAACTTTCACATCCATTGAGTTTTATAATTTTCTCAGACAGGAGGAACATTATGATGCAATTAAATGAATTAATGAAATATATACAAATCCAATCTTCAGACAACCTGTCAGAATAAATTGTTAATCTCAGGTTGGAATTTTTTTAAAGAGATGTTATTAAGTGACATAAAAACCCATATATTAATTATATTAACTTAAGCACAGTATTTGACTAAACAGACAAATTTCAACACTGGTCATATATTCTCTTTTATTGACATATAGATGTATATTTAATGTACTGTATTTATATGGTTGAAGCATGTGTCCTTTGAAGGACGTGGCCCCTGAATTGGGACACACCCTGTGTCTCTGTGTCAGTACTCTCACTGCAGCATTTTGCATCAACTGGAGGCTTTTTAGAGAGCTTTTAGAACAGCCAGATAACAATGAATTACAATAATCAAGCCTAGAAGTAATAAATGCATGAACTAGTTTT
>VUQH01079228.1:0-10833 GCA_015106775.1 Etroplus canarensis
ACAACCCTCTGATACTTACTGACCACATCAATATCACACAAGGTTAACTCACTTCATGCTACACTCTGATTAAACACTGTTCCTTTCATTTCTCTGAGCAGTGTATAACCAAATCCTCGGCCTGTACTGAGCTGTGTATATCTGTAACTTTTAAGTTGATCCCAACAACACAGTGTGCCTGACGGTGCACAGCAGCTTTGAAGCATTAAGGTCTCAGATTACAGAATAACAGAGACTTTCTATCAAACTAAACAAACTGTAATGACACGAGCTTGAGCCTTCATTTTAAGTAAGCCTGAGGAAATCTGTCAGTTTGAATATTTTACATTATACACCTGCTTATGTAAAGAACAGTTAACACTTGATAGTCTTAGTTTAAAAATCTATTTTTTTACTTTCACTCACTTACTGACTTTACAAATGGGTCATAATTTTTCTGATAAGTTACCCATCACTTGTGCTATTTGAAGTCTATGCTATTTGAATAAAATTATTGATTATTATATGATTATTAATTATGAATGAATTATTATGATATTACTGAGTTGTCATGAAATAGATCTTGGAGCTGCAGTGTGATTGGCTGCCACTGTTGCAACAGGTGAATGGCAAGAAGTTGTACCAGCCGGAAGATGGGGTTCACGTGACAGTAATTGACGGGCATGATGGGAAAGTGGTGGAGAGCAAAAGCTTCAGGAACTCCATCCTGCAGGGAATTCCCACACAGATAGACAACTACATCAGTGGACTGAGAGACCAGTAAGAAGCTGCTCCTCTGCTGTCCAGCTACACTGAATAACAGTTTGTACTGCCTGGCTGTTTGAAATGGTTCATGGTATGATACAGTGTATCCTTTTTGAAGGTAGAACGCACGTCCAGTGAAGATGATTTAGACTTGCATGATGGGTTACACTGAGCAAAATCTGTTCATGAGCATTTCAAACTGCTTTTATAACAAAAAGTATCTCTATCGCCAGTAAAAATACAAATGATGGAGATTAAAGGAATTATACAGCTACTGTCAGCTAAATGTCTTGTCAAAATGTCTCTCTTTCAATAGTTCCATTGTCCTCGTGACATCCAAGGGTCGCCTGGTTACAAGAGGATCCTGGACTAAAGTCCTGGAGAAACTCGGAGCAAACAAGAACATCAAATTGAAAGGTAACTTGCAAAATTTCTGTCAGGGTCGCCTGAAAAAAATGTGCTCACAGTGACATTATGGTATTATCCTTCCTTTTTTTCTAGAAAGATCGAACAAACTTTTTTAATCCCCGGAGAGGGGACGTTTCAAACCAACACACTTCTTTTTTACGCACACTTTAACATGCAGAATATTTGAAGGAGGTACAGCACAAGGCAGCCCCTTACAGGCACCAAGAAGCATAGTGGGGGGGTTTTGGTATGTTGCTCGAGGGCACCTCAGCAGCGCTCAGGAGGGGTGAGCCGATGCCTTCTCCAGTGTTCAGTCCACCACCATATGCCTGGGTCCAGGACGGAGTCTTAAATTGGCAGGTCTTGAGTAGGCCTCTGGGTCCAGACAGGTCTTGAACCGGTGGCCTCAGCAACCCTCTGGTTCCAACCAGATCCTCCGATACACTGAACCACGGCCGCCTGCCTCTGCCATGGAGGTGTTATGTTTTCAGGTCCATCCATTGGTCCACCTTGTTCCTGCCACAGGAGCTGATTTGTTTGCTGGATCTTTTCCAAACTTTGTGTGGTCAGTACCTATAATGGGTAGAAGATCTGATAATGTTTATGAGATTGTGGGGTCAAAGGTCAAGGTCAGACAGGGTCAAATTTAAGGTGGAGGCATACCAGCCAAGCTCTAGGTGTTTCATTTTATTTTTACAATTACTGAAAGATTTCACCAGAGCAAGTCTGAAGCCTATCAGTATCTTATCACGTTTATGTACAAACTGATTCATTTGCACATGAGGAAATGAGAGGCTTTTGTAGTAAAACAGGTCAGCGTTCATTTTTTAAACTATTCTTTATTGGGATAGAGAGAAAAAACAAAAAACAACCAATCTGATCTAATCTGTCTTTATTCATCTCATTTCGATCTGTCACAATTGGTACAAATGAAAGTAACAGAATCATTGGATATGAGATCACATGACTGATACTGTTGTCTTCTTCTCTGGTGAGGCTGGACATAGTTTTGAATCAAAAATGACTCTAGATGATTATGTTAATGAAAAAAATTCATTTTAAAACTATAGGAAGTGTTTGCAGTTATCAGCCTTATGACATGCTGTGGGGTCATACAAGGCAAAATATGCAATGCTGAAAAACACCCTGGTACTCATATTATTTCTCTTATTTTATTATCATCTGTCTTCTCTGCAGATAAGCTGGCATTTGTTGGCTTCAAGGGCTCCTTCTACCCTGACTGGGTCCATCTGGAGGTGGATGGCGAAAGAGCCAAGATTCATCAAGTCGTGCCTGTCCCTGTGGTCCAAAAGATGAAGCTATGAATGGCAGGCAGAGTGGGGAGGATGAGCCAAGTGACTATGTAGCCCTGAGATACTGACACACATATAACCCCCCCAAAACAATGTAAATGCACAGTCACACTCACATATACACATATACACACACTGCCAGCACTGCAGAGTCAGTTGCTCTGAGCCATTGGTCCAGGATCAAGTGGTGTTTATTCTATGTTTGGCCATGAGAAAGGATGATGTGAATGTCTGTGAAAGGTGAAGACCCCCTCCCAGAGCCAACACTGCCCATGATGAACTGTCTCTGTGTAGGACTCCTAGCTATCAGGAGCGGCTCTTTAAGGTGATAACACTCTCTGGTAGCCATATTGGAGGTCTTGAGCTCTATGGCAGCAATGGCTGAGAACAGCTATTTGTCTGCATGGATGTGGCTGGCTCTAGATAATGTTGATAGGTAACGTTAGGTATGATTGATATTGATTCTGTTTCCAACAGAACACTGCCATTGCATTCCCAACACCGTTGTGTTTACATAATGCTAGCTTATTGGCTAAAGTAGCCACTGGATTTGGTAAAGTTAACCTCTTAAACCTTCACCATGTTTCCAGTGGCCTCTTTAGGGGTTGACATCCAGTCCTTTTTTAACAAAATGTTGGCCTATTTGGCACAAATGGAAAAGCTCATAATAGAAGAACCAAAAGGCCAAAATCCTTGTATGAGACTTCATTTGAAAAGTAATAGCTTGTAGTTTCTGAAAATGTTCTTGTTGCATGTGGCTAAAACACAGCCAAACCCTGACTTTAACCGTAAACGGGTTTTTAGCAGCCTGGCTGATGTTAAGAGTGTTACCATCAATGTTGTGTTGTGACAACTTTTATGTGCACCAGCTAACTTGTACATTAATTCCTCTTCTGTTGACCCGAACATGAAGCCAAAAATATGAATTGGCTCTTTTCTAGAAAGCACTGGTTCAACTGTCAAAGTTCAGTCTGTAGTGTGTCCTGTGGCAGGCCTCTCTGTTGGTTTACCCCAGCTCGTTCAGCATGAATGTCGACATCAGAGACATCATATGAAGAGAAAACATGATTACAAATCTATGGGAGAATTCTATTGTCCCACCTCTGTCCCCAAAGAGTCAATCTGCAGTTGAAACACAGAACATATTAGCCAATCATGTTGCTGCGAACACAGCAGAGGTTTCAGAAGCTGTGAAACTGTGTGCATGTGTAATATAACTATAACTTGCTGGTGTAAAAGCTTTTGGAATCTTATTTAGTAGGAAATTTGCCTAAACTTTAAAATATGCAGTTTAATACACCAGCGGTCGTTGAAATTAAAGTTATGGTACCCTCCGCATTCATTTAGACAGGGGCTTTAAGGTAAACAGGACTTTGGTGCCTTCTGTTGCCAGTAAGTGTTTCCCATTCCAATCAGGACAGCATGGTAAAAACTGATATAAAGGTGCTCAGTCAGTGATAGAACTGTGTGCTTTGTGAGGAAAAATTAGAAATTGGATCTTTTAAATTCTCATGTTATAATAGTCATGCGAGCTCCAGCATGTCATCTGTCCAGGGTCTCCTACCTGTAGGATGTACCCTGATCAAGAACCACCTCAACCCAGCCTCCATAAACCAACTAATGACAGCACGATTGTCTCTGGAACAGAAAGCTGGGGAACCCTCCTGGACGATAAATGAGGAGGGTCACTATTTGTCCCGATTAAACTTAGTATGATACACCAAGCAAACCAGTTTTTGGTCTAGCAGCTGAACAGAATGTTCCTTTAATGATTAGTGAATGCTATAATAGTTGCAAGATGTGTCATTAGGACAGAGCTGATGGTTGGCCATCAACTCTGTTACTAATTGGTTACAAAGTTTTTGCCCAGTAAGACCTGGTTGTCCAACCTATAGTAAAGTCTGTTATAGATCTAGCTGTCCATGAATCTAACCTCCAGCCAGTTGCAATTAAATGCAAATATTTTATGTCCACAGAAAAAACTGAGGAAAATGTGTTGCCATCCAGATTAAGCTGGAACTGACAAAGCTACAAATGCTGAAAACCTGCATTTTTCAGTTCTTAATGTCCTGAGAGCCCGTCCTCCTCATATGGGGACATTACTTTTGGCTTTTCTGCACCTTATTCTTCATTCTGCTCAACATAGACCTGTTGCAAAGTCCCAAACAAGGGCTCGGGTCTCAGGAATTATATAAGCTTGACAACTGAAACCAGATTAGACATGAAAGCATTTTATTACCGCCTATTAGTAAGACTGGAAAGTCATGTTGTGAGATACTGAGATTACATTCTGCATTTAACCACAGTTAAATGTGTCCTTTTCTGGTCTGGTTGGTATTTGTATATTATGAACTGGAGCTACTGGCCAATTATCTAGCAGACCTCCATGATGTCAGCCATGGTTACAGGGCAATTTCTGATGCAAATACAGAACCTAAACCAACAGAGGGAGTAAATACTAAGTTTGTGTCAGCACATGTATGATGTATGCGCGTTATACATTATAAGTAAGCATCCTTCCCATGCAGCTGTCTGCGATATGTGACAGATGAGCAATTTTAATGTTCTGCTCCATTTCACTAAAGTGCTGAAAGACAGAAAAGAAGTGAAGAAGAAACAAAAACATTCATTGTTTGCGTCCCAGCCAGTGATTTACTTGCTTTCTTTTATTCCGAGCACTCGCTCACTTGATATTGTGGCGTTGTCCTTTAATGATTTCTTTCTTTTTTTTATGTCAGTGTTTGTTATCCATCTGTCTGTGGTTTGGAATGAACCAGCAAGAATCCCATAAAGATATAAAAGATTAAATTGAGCTGTCCACTGAATGTTTAATCAGGGAGCTTTTAAATGTGCAATTTCCCCTTTTCAAAATGACGGAGACATCTGCGCTCCAATGTGACGAGAAAAACGACTCCCCTCCCTTTACCGAAATAGCTGGTCTTTTTTCGGAGGTTGTAGCAGTAATTAAGTGTTTTGTATGTTTAATGTGTTTTTAAAAATCCACAGGTTGCTAAGAGATATATTTTATACTTATTTATTGTACAGACACACTTGATCTAAATCTACAAGGGACTTGTTTTGAATTGTAACGTTATCACTGTCCTGTATGTATACTGTATGTAAGAAACTGAAACCATTATAGCTCCATCTGAAAACATTTGTACCAGACACTCGCTGCATACATGCATATGACTCTTGGTATAGTTGGCTTGTTTTAACTGTACACCAAATGGATGTGTTGTATATGTGGCTTGGGCTTGTAAAGTGATGAAACTCTCTGACTTTCAATTTCTCTGAGGATTTTTGTACAGAAATAAAGAATGATAAACACAGTTTGTCTATCGTTGTGTCCCCACTTAAACAAATGGTGACGTCTCCAGTTTCTCTTATTTCACTGTTTAAATGATGCCAAGTCACAACTTAAGTCATCACAGGACACTTTATTTTCTGAAATATTTGGAGGACCTTAAAGTGTATTATGTTAAATGGACTGGTGCTCAGATAACACTTTTCTGCTCTAACTGAGCACTCAAAGGGCTTTTCACTACATTTTATCATCACACACTCACATCAGGAGCAAACTGGGATTTAGTGTCTTGCCCAAGGACACTTCAGCATGTAGACTGGAGTAGCCAGGGATCAAACCACCAGCCTTCCTGTTAGAAGGCAACCCGCTCTACCTCCTGAGCCACAGCCACCCTGCTTGAGTCATTATGCTGTCGCTTGAGTCACAAAAGCTTCTCAAAGTGTCATTCTTCACTGACCACCTTCCTTAGTGTGAAATTTAGCCATACTTAAGTTGTGGACAAAGTGTGTTATGTGAGATCAGAGACATAATTGTCTCACCCTTTGTGCCATATGTAATGAACTTTCCTTCAAGCATTTCTGATATATCCACAAAAATAGAACTGACATGAGCTCCTGACCTTTGTCCACCAAAATCTGATCATTTTGTCTTTGAGTCTGAGACCCAGTCCCAGTGTCCACACTCAGGCTTTGAGGTTTGTTCTTATTGTCAAATGTGATGTCATATTCTTAGCTATGGCAGCAATGAAGCTGCTGCTGCCAGTTACTCTTATGTACTGTAACTGATTTTTGAGGAGGTGTGAGGGACCGAGTTAGGCACAAGGACACAGTGGTAATTTCAAAAAAGGTCTTTATTATCAGACCCCAAATATATACAAAAAAATCCTGTGGGTCCTTAAAAGAGGTCAAGCAAAACAAACTGGAGGTCAAACAGTAACTTAACACACAAAACTCCAAACTGACCTCAAAACAAACTGACCTCCCTAACAGTCGTCTTCTTCTTCTTCTTCTTCTTGTAAATTTTATTGGCGGTTGGCAAACAACAAAATAGTGCATTACCGCCACCAACTAGTATCCCGTCCACCCGTGTCATCCTTGCGTGGGGCCCACGACCCTGGCGTCATCAGCCAAGGCCACGGGCCCCCTTCCTCTCCCTGTCCTCCTTTGAGGTTGGACTCTCTGCTCTCACTTCCTTAACCAAATATAGATTTTTCGACCTCCCTAACAAAGAACAAAGGGAACCTAAATTCTGGCTGATCAAACCAGTTTTGCAAAAAGGGAACCACATCCTAACCAAATATTGTACTATAAAGAAATAAACCAACAGTTAGTTTGTGAGTTAACTCAAACTAACAGAAACCAAATACAGGATTAAATGAACCCAAATAACATGTTTACACCATGTTCTCCTTATCTGCTTGGTACGGTCCAGTCAGCACTTTCTGCATAAAGCAGTGCCGTCCCCTAATGCACATCTTTTGCTCTTCACCTGCAGCCTCAGCAACATGGACCGTCCCCATCACTGCTAAAACAAGAAAAACAAATTAATATCATTTAACAAAGTTGAAATGTATTTCAACAATGTCAGAAACTAAAGTATATTATAAACTGATGAAGTGTCAGTGACTGAGGGTAGGTAATGTTAATTTAGAAACGTTGAAGATGAATGTATAACAGCATGATTACTACTGCACCTTCCATGGTGTTTTTGTAAAATGACAGCCCTATGGTTCACTAAAGCAGCTTGTTTTGTACAGATATGTGTTATTTGTATTTAAGTGACTTAGAGAGACCCAGCGACGCACTGGTGAGCTGTGAAGGTTATACTCCACCTCTCACCCAATGAGCTGAGAGAAGCTCTCCCTGTGACCCGTACCTGAATAAAAGGTTAGGAAAATAAACGGATGGGTGTTCTGGAGAGATATACACTCACATGAAAAAGAAAGTACACCCTCTTTCAAGTCTAAGGTTTGATGTATCGGGATAATACATCATCTGGTTGTAGCAGGTAAAATGTACGCTCGGCTGCTCCCTTGTGTTCTCACAGCAGATTAACCATGGAGGTTCCTGAAGCGACCCTCCATGAGAGGGGCTTCTGTCCCCACCTGGAATCAAACCAGGAGCATTTTTGCTTGTAAGGTGAGCATGTAAACCACTACACTATGGGGGCATTACATATTACACTGTTTAACTTAACAAAAACTCAGCCAAAATGCTGAAGCAGAGTGTGAGAGAAGTCCACCCTCACTGCTAATCAATGCACTTCATTCATCACCAAGTGTGACCACTTCTACCAAAGCAGAAGTGTTGGCAGTGTGCTGCTCTGGAGCATTCAGGTGTGTGTTAACCATAACGCACAGCAAAAACCAGACACAGCAAATCAGCACAAACACCTCATAGCAACTGTCAGCACGGTGGTGGAGGGATGATGATCTGGGCTTGTTTTGCAGCCACAGGCCCTGGGCACCTTGCAGTCACTGAGTCCACTGTGACCTCCTCTGTATACCAAAGTATTCTAGAGTCAGATGTGAGGACATCTGTCCCACAGCTGGCTCATGCAACAGAACAATGATCCCAAACACAGCAGCAAATATACAACAGGGTGACTGAAAAAGAAAAGAACCTTAAGAGAGCTGTTCACAGACAAATGCCCACAAACCTCAATGACCAATGTTATAAAGAAGAGTGGGCCAA
Organism: Etroplus canarensis; assembly: GCA_015106775.1. Taxonomy (NCBI): domain Eukaryota; kingdom Metazoa; phylum Chordata; class Actinopteri; order Cichliformes; family Cichlidae; genus Etroplus; species Etroplus canarensis. Next base: position 8,466 of record VUQH01079228.1, read on the forward strand.
AATTCACCCACAAGGTCCTTCAGGCTGGACGAGTTCAGCAGTCTCTAAGTCATGCCACAGATTCTCAGGTGGATTGAGGTCTGGGCCCTTGACTAGGCTATTCCAACACATTAACACGTTTTCCCCTTAAACCACGCAGTGTTGCCTAAGCAGTATGCTTAGGGTCATTGTCTTGCTGGAAGGTGAACCTCCTTCTCTGTCCCAAATCCCTGAAATCCCTAAGAATGTCCCTGTATTTAGCCCCATCCATCAGTCCCTGCTGGTGAAAAACGTCCCCACAGCACGATGCTGCCACCACCATGCTTCACTGTGGGGATGCTGTTCTCGGGGTGATAGGTGTTGGGTTGGCTCCAGATATGGCATTTTCCTTTATGCCCAAAAAGTTAATTTTAATCCCATCTAACCAGAGGACCCAGAGGACCTTCTTCCATATATTTGGGGAGTCTCTCACATGTCTGTTGACCAATTCTAATCATTCTTTCTTATTTTTTTCTATAAGCAATGGCTTTTTTTCTGGCTGCTCTTCCATAAAGTGTCCAGCTTATAGAGATCCTATGGACAGACACAGCAGTCTCTGCTGTGGAGTTTTCCAGCTCCTTCAGGGTGACCTTTGGTCTCTTCGTTGCCACTCTAATTAATGCCCTCCCTGCTTGGTCTGTGAGTTTTAGTGGACGACCCTTATTTTCTAACCTAACCCTGATTTGTACTTCTCCACAGCTATGTGGAACTTTTGATTTGAAACATTGTTTTGAGGTCTTTATCAAGAGGAGAAGGTCACCAACTGTTCTAAAATGCCTGTGGTGTTTTGTTCACTTCTGAATTGAAATTTAGCGAAACATCTGTACACAGTGATCTTGTTATTTTGTTTCAGAAGGTGAAAAGGTAAAAAGGTGGATTCCGTCTGAATCCCTCATCCCTGTTTAAAATGGTCAAACGCAGAGAACTCACTGAAAAGGAAGGAGTCTTCATTAAAGAGCCACATGATGCTGGATGGTCTCTCTGCTTTTATAACAGGTGGTCTAATACATTTGTTAAACTCTGTATGTAAATGAGACATGTGTAAAACATTTCAGAGCTTTTCTAAAAGGCACTTTATTTGTGAAGTCTTGCCTCATTTACCTGAGTGTCTTGTATGCACTGCATGCAACAACGTGGAGTTTGTGCACGGCAGAGGATTTGAAAAGATGTACAAATAAGAATACGTTTTAAAGAAATTACAAAAAATTGTAAAGCAGTATATGGCTGAGGTAGAGTGTAGCTCATTTTTGTGTGTATTTGTGTATCGATGGTATATTATTTACAGATGATGTATATATTTATAATACTGAACAGGGGCAGGGCTTAAAGCATTTGGTTCTCATGTGAGATACTTTGATAGACATTGTTTGTTTATCATATTATTATGATGACCTTTTTTCATTTCATGTTTTTGTGTTATTTTAGGTCTGAATAAAGAATTCATTGATAAAGCACTCCCTTTGGATACTGTTGAATAAAATAAAATATCCTTCCATACAAACATTCCAAAAGATGGAATTTTTTTCTGAATCAATTGTTCCAAATGTTTCGAGCTCTTGAACGTTCCATTTTCACCATCACTAGTGTTTGGAGAGCTCCTTGGTCTTCATGGTGTGGCAGACTCTGTATATATACTGAGATCATGTGACACTTGGATACTTACTCTGGACAGCATTACTTTGGCCTTCACTGACACTGAAGAATCCTGCAGTCATTTTTGACCAGGATACGCCCTTTAATGCTCACATTAAACAAGTATGTAGGACTGCCTTTTATCACCCCTGCAATATCAGCAAAATTAGAAACATCCTGTCATCACAGCATGTTAAAAGGGAGTTTTTCTTTTCCACAGTCGCCGAGTGCTGCTCATAGAGGATGATCTGACTGTAGGGGTTTTCTCTGTAATACTATAGGGTCTTTACCTTACGGCGTGAAGCACCTTGAGGAGACTTTTGTTGTGAATTGGTGCTATATAACTACAACTGAATTGAGCTGAACACAGGTGGACCTTATTTAACTTACGTGACTTCTGAAGGTAACTGCTAGTACCTCTGGCTGCTCCCATGTATTCTCCACCAAGGGGTCACCACAGCAGATCAATCCGCATTGGTAATTTGGCAGAAGTTTTATGCTAGATGCCCTTCCTGACACAACCCTCCATGGTGAGGGGGGCTTGTGTCCCCACCTGGAATAGAACCAGAGACCTATTGCTTGTAGGGCGAATGCACAAATCACTACACTACAGGGGACACCCTGACGGTAACTGCTAGTACCAGATCTTATTTAGGTGTATACATACACACGCACTACTTTCTGGTTTTTATTTACTGGATATTTTCAAACTTTTTTT
>VUQH01079241.1:0-11354 GCA_015106775.1 Etroplus canarensis
GGAGGTGGAGCTGGAGGTGGCAGAACTGAAGATGTTGAGATGTTCACTAGGAGTGACCAGGATGGACAGGATTAGAAATGAGTCCATCAGAGGGACAGCTCATGTTGAGATGGTTTGGACATGTTCAGAGGCGGGATAGTGGATATATTGAACAAAGATTGTTGAAGATGGAGCTGTCAGGCAGGAGGAGAAGAGGAAGACCACAGAGAAGGTTGATGGATGTAGTGAAGGAGGACATGCAGAGGGTTGGTGTGAGGGAAGAGGATGCAAGGATGGGGTGAGATGGAGGCAGATGATCTGCTGTGGAGACCCCTAACAGGAGCAGCTGAAAGAAGAAGAAGAAATTGCCAACTTCCTAAGACTGTCTTTTATCCACAAGGCATTCAACTGAATTCAGGCTGAGTGTGTATGTGTGTTACTGACCCACGCAGATGTTTTCGTGGTCTAGAGGCAGGGAGGCGTTCCTGTAGTAACCGAGCCGACAGTACTGACAGTTCTGTCCTCGTGTGTTGTGTTTACAGCTCACACAGGTCACCACATTGATGAAGTCGATGTAACTGCAGCGATTGGAGTGACCGTTACACTCACAGTCTGAAGGAAACACACACACACACATATATACCTGAAGTCCTAACCTGTGTTCAGGGCTCAGCAAAGAAGCTCCGCCCACAGCTCCAACACGAGGATGTCAACCACACCAAACAATGACAACACTAATGGGGAGACGGTTTGTTAATGCTGATCATGGCATGGAATGATTTATAGAGAAAGGGGCCAGAGCAGAAAAAGGAGGAGTCTGAGTAATAGGGGAGGATTCAAAGGAATAGGGAAGGGGTATGTGCAATTGAGGAGGAATCAGAGCAATTAATTGAGTAGTCTGAACAATGAGGGGAGGAGTCAGTAAAAAATGGGAGGAGTCAGAGCAATAAGGAAAGGATCTTGACCAATGATGTTAGGAGTCACCGTAATGGTGGTAGGAGTATCTATGACTAATATCCACTCACTGATTTAACATCTGAAGACACCATCAGTCTATTTGCATGTAGTTTGTAATTTGGGGGAGTAGATGGAGTCCTTTTAAGGGGCAGGATTTGTTTTGGGGGTGGAGTCATGTATGGGGTGGAATAGCTGAAGATTCAGCTGGCTGAAAGTAGTCTTACCCTGAAAGTTGACGTAGGCGATTTTGGACAGCTGACTGAACTTTGGTCCTCCAGGAATCAGAATCTTCTGTGTTGCTTCAGACACAAAACCAGGTGCATAACTATGGCAGGTCATTGTTCAGCACTACTACCAATCAGGAGTCAGCACTACTATAAGTAATTTCCCCCCTGGAGATTACTAAAGTATTCTGATTCTGTTTCTGATACTTCACCTTTCATAATGAGAAAAGGTTTGTAGATGTATTTGTCCTGTTAGGACTTATATCACAAGTGTTCCTACTTACTACAACTACCAGTGAACTACAGAACACTGCAACTGTCACTCACAGCAAGTGACGCTGCTATGACTGCATATTTTGTACCTTTCTTCTCGTAGCCTTTGTCTTCTTTCTCATTGTCCCCTCCCTCTTTAGATTCTTCTTTAGTTTCCTCTTTGACTTCAGTGACTATTTAGTTCAAAAGGGAAATAAAATTTTTAATTCATGTAAACTGAGAAACTATAGTACTACATTTATTCTGAATGCTAGTCTGATCAATCACAGTTCACTGTTTTTGTACCTTTTTTCTCCCCTGTCTTCTCTTGTTTAAAATTCTTCTTTCCTTCAGACCCTCCTGATGGTCCAACAGATTCCTCTTCAGAAGACTTTCCTTCCTTCTGGGCTGCTGAAAAATCTACTCCAGGATTCTTGGAGAGAATTGGAGAGGGATCTGGTCTAGGGTCTACAGCAGGACTGTTTCTGTCTGGCACAGAAGAATCTTGTTCAGTTGATTCTAGTTTACTATTTCCCATCTCTCCAGTGTCTTGCCCTGCTGAGACAGATTCTTGTCTGGGATCCACTGAATTAGATCCAGGGGTATCAACAGAGCCACGGTTATCATTTGAAATGGTCCCAAGTTCACCTACAGGCGCGGACTGAAAATTTGATCCTGAATCTAATTCAGGGCCAACTGACTTTGGATCTTCTGGAACAGGGAAGGTGAAGTCAACAGGGGCCAAATCACCAGCAGGGTCAGACCGATCTATTGTGGTGGACTTTGAGTCTGACAGAGGACCGCCTCCAGAAGGAGGCAACAAGGAGTCCCCTGGAACATCTGAAGTTGGAGGGGTGGCATCAGGAGGCCTTATTTCTGGAGATGCTCCATCAGGAGAAGGTACATCAGGAGAAGGTAAATCTACTGAAGTGTCTGGAGTCCTAGTGGGTGGCACATCTGGGAGTACATCTGGAGGTGGATCAGGAAAAGGTATGTCAGGAGGAGATGCATCTGGAGTTAGTACATCAGGAGAAGGTATGTCAGGAATAGCTACATCAGGAGCAAGCTTGTCAGGAGGTGGTACTTCCAGAGGTACATCAGGAGGAGGTACTTCTGGAGTAGGTATATTAAGGGAAGATACACCAGAAGAAGGTTGAGGAGGTAAATCAAGAGGTACATTTGAAGTTGGTATATCAAGGGAAGATAAAGCAGGAGGAGACAATGTATCTGGAAGCGGTAAATCTGAGGTTGGAACCAAAGGAACAATTTCAACAGGAGGAAGTGTATCCTGAGGTAGTATATCAGGTGGAGGTGCATCAGAAGGAGGCACATCTGAAGGAGGTGTATCAGGCAGAGGTTCAGAAGGAGGTGCATCTGGAGATGGTGTATCAGGAAGAGATGTATCTGGGGATGATGCATCAGGAGGAGGTGTGTCTGGATAGGTTACATCCAGTGGAGCATCAGGAAGTGAAACATCAGGAAAGAGTACATCAGGAGATGGTACAACAGGAAGGATTTCATCAGGAGGAGGAGGTGTATCCAGAGATGATGCTTCCTGTGGTAGATCTGGAGGAGGCACATCCAGAGGGCGTACATCTACTGGAAATTCAGGAGGAACAGAAGATGTGTCAGCTTCTGCTGTAGATGGAATGTCCCCAGCCTGACTGATAGGGGTGGACCCAGTGGGTGGAGAGTCTCCAGATGGAGCCCTGTCGCTAGGTAGGGATATTTCAGGGATGGTTGATGGAGGCAGGACTCCAGCTGATTGTGTTGCAAAAGTAGAAGGTGGAACAGCACTGTTCACCAGAATGGTGTTGCCAATCCCAAGCAAGTCTGAAGTGGAGTCAGAGGGTGGAGTCACTGAGCCAGAAATAGACACCCCAGAGTCAGTACTGCTGCTTGGGAGAGTAGGGGTGTTACTGGTGAGACTGGAGGTGCTAATGGTGGGACTGGGTTTGGTGATGTCTGGTACTGTGGGAGATGGTTTGTCCCCAGTCTCCAAACGGGGGATGCTGGGTGGAGCTGTGTCTGCAGTAGGTCCTGCTGTACTGAGTGAGCCTGGAAATATAACAGAACCTGTAGTACTAATAGTACTACTGAGAGCAGTAAAAACTACTGCACCAGTCATATAAGTTGAGGTAGAGTCTACACCAGTTACAGGAAAGTCAGCAGAATCATTAATACTACTACTACTAGTAGTAGTAGTAGAGTAAGTTGTAGGACTAGAGTCAGTCATGTATATTGTGGTTCTTTGACCTCCCACTGTGTTAGTAGAAATATCAGCTGCATCTGAAACTGTAAGAGGACCTGTGCTGATATCAGTCATTAATGTGTACATGAAAGTAGTCAAAGTACTGCCTTTAGTAGAATTTGGGTCATTAGTCCTAATATCAGCCATGGACATAGTAGTGCCAATAGCAGCAATAGTGTCAGTCAGGGTCCTACTGCTAGTTACAGTATAAATACTGGTAGTACTATCACTAGTAGCTGGAGTAGTAGTGTAAGTTGGGGTGCTACTGTCAGTTACAGTAGTAACAAGAGTAGTACTGTCACTGGTAGCAAGAGTACTACTGTCAACCATTGAGGTAGCAGTGCCAACAACAGCAGTAGTGTCAGTTGGAGTACTAATGTCAGTTATAGCAATTATAGTAGTGCTGTCAGTGGTAAAAGTAGTACTGTCAGTCGTGGATGTAATAGTCCCAACAGTAGTATTTGTGTTAGCGGTGGTACTAGTTGTTAAAACAGTAGTAGAAGAGGTACTTTCAGTGGTAGCAGTAGTAGTACTTTCAGTGGAAGCAGTAGTAGTACTGTCAGTTACTCCATCTGATGAGGCAGAAGGTCTATCAGATGCTTCAGAGTTAGAGTCACCAGCCACTGTCAGAGAAGAAAAGTTATGTCTCTTTAATGAATCTGTTCTCTACAGATACTGACTGAAGTCTGCAGAACAGGGAGCTGGGGGCTTTTCACTTAAACGCCTTCACTGCTGGACTTTCTGGCTGTAAAGACAAAATGGTGAGCTACAGGACAGCTTCAGTGTGCCCCAACATAAAGCCAGACTAGAAACAATAAGAAAAACCAGTCTGTTGACAGGTTAGAGACCCTAGAGAGGTTCTAACCAAAGGAAGTGAAAGAAATGAAGTTCCCAGAAGCAACTACCCTGACAATCAGGCTGACAGCAGACTCAAAGTAAAACAAATGCCTTTGAAGAACCTCATTGGAAACCAGAAACTGGTCATACTGGAGTTAAAGTTGATAGCGACTACAGGCAATAAAGACCCCCATAACCTAGACTGCATAATCCTAACCCTGTTCCTGGGCTTGATTCAGCACAAGTACCTGACCGAGTCCTTTTTCCTAACCCTAACGCTGTTTTTGGGTTTGATTCAGTACAAAAACCTCATCCAGTCTTGACTTCAGAGACTTTATTTAATATATAAACTTGACCTGGTCTTTTTCCCTCTAAACAAAGAGATCTTAACTAGTGATTGGAGAGCTTTAGGGCTAACCATGACAGGGAAAGATATGGGGAGACATAATGATTAATGCACCAGCCTGAGCATTGCCTTTGATTCCCCATCTAACCATCCAGTCATAGGGATTTCATCAGGATGGATTTCCCAAGTTAACCAACCAGTTGCCTTTCATTTCCTCAAGAGACTAAACCTGCTCCTCAACACACAAACTGCTTTTCAACTGTTCCAACCCTGAATTTCCTCAAACTTCATACTGTTTGGGTTCATCCTCAGCCACTTGATCACTGTAGTGGTCTACTGTTGGCCCTGATCAGTCAGCCTCTGGTCTCAATTATTGCAGTGTACAGAGGCCACTGCACTGGATTTAATTTGGAGTCTGCTGCAGCCCATCTTGCCAATCATTCTCCTCTGGTTTCTAGAAACACCCGGTCTGTGTCCTGCAGAGACCTTTAGTGAACTCTAATGTTTTTCTATTGGCAGTTAAAATCCACAGACTACTGGACAAACCATCCCTCAAACCCATACTGATACCAGGCTTCCTGCCAGTTTGACTCATGTTTGCCCAGAAGTTTGAGGATTCAGCCGCTGACTCATCTGTACTACTTTTGTTACTACTGCAGTAGTACCCCGAATGACACTACTGCCCCAGCTATCAAAGACATTACTACGATTGTTATTACTATCACTGACAGTAGTACCCGACTGACACTACTACTACTACCGCTACCAATGACAGTCATCAGCTGATCTATTGACTGTTAACATTTTCAGTCAGTGTTGCATCTTGTAGGACGTGTGTGTGTGTGTGTCTCTGTGTGTGTGTGACAGATTAAGAACACACACATCCAGACTTTCCTCATGGGACTCATGTCATGTGGTCAATTGTCTACATGTGACACAACCAATCAGCTGAGGCACCATGAAACTCACCTGCACAGGTAAAGTCAGGTGTTCTAATCAATACATTTTTATATTTGTAGGTTTTTGGACTCCCAGGTTTTGATGTTTGTGTTTGAAGTGAATTCATACTACTATCATCTATCTTCATTACAGCTACTGTCTTCATTTCAAGATTCATGAAGCTGCACAGACATGTGAATGTTTAAATAAATATGAAATGAAATGACATCCCATGATGCAACACAGACAGGTGAGCAGATGAACAGCACTTACCAGTCGCAGGTACTGCTGCTTCACCTAAAAAAGACATAAAGGCAAACAGGTTGCGCAATTAAATAAAAGCAGCAAAAATTCATATACTCAAAGGAACTGACTGCAGTTCAAGGAACTGTTGCAGATGGAGAGTGGACATATTTACATGTGGAAAGTACAATGTAAATATACTGCCTGTGGAGACTGAATATTACACAGTGGTGTATACTGATGTGTGTGGTCTGATTGTAGGCTGACAACACTTGCAGTAACAAGCAGCCTGTCAGTTCCATGCATGGGGTGGAGGTGTTGTCCATCAGAGAGGTTAGCTTAGCCAACATTCTCCTATCTCCCACCGCCTGCACAGGCTCCAGGGCCACCTGCGTTAAGTTGGCCCCCCACCCCACGCAAAACTTCGGGAAAATAGTTGCTTTTGTTTGTGCTGTAAAAACTTTTGTTTGTGCTGTTTTGGTTTTATAGATATTTTAAGTCTTAATTTCGGGAGACCATTTCCAGGGGAATCCCCGGAGGGAGATGGGATTGACGTCATCGCCCGAAATTAAGACTTAAAATATCTATAAAACCAAAGCAGCACAAATGAAAGTTTTTACAGCACAAACAGAGCACAAACGAACGCGACCATTTTCCTGAAGTTTTGCGTGGGGTGGGTGGCCAAGTTCATGCAGTTTCCAGGGCCCCCAGAACAGAGCTGGCCTTCTTAATTAGTTTATCAACTCTCTTCCTGTCAGCAGCTGAGATGCTGCTGCCCAGCAGATCACACCACAGAAGATGGCTGATGTCACTACAGAGTGAAAAAATGTCTTCAAGAGCACTCCCTGCACTCCAACAGACCTTAGTGTCCTCAGCAGAGACAGTCTGCTCTGTACCGTCTTATAAAGTGCTTTAGTGTTATGTGTCTGGACCAGTTTATTATTCAGGAGAACATCCAGGTACTTGTAAGAGTAAATACAGGCAATTACTGGCATACAGGTGTTGGTGTGTGTGTCTGCAGGTACATGCAGGTGTTGGTGTGTGTGTGTGTGTCTGCAGGTACATGCAGGTGTTGGTGTGTGTGTGTGTCTGCGGGTACATACAGGTGTAGGTGTGTGTGTCTGCAGGTACATACAGGTGTAGGTGTGTGTGTGTCTGCGGGCACATACAGGTGTTGGTGTGTGTGTCTGCGGGTACATACAGATGTTGGCAGTGCCTTTGGGCAGGGGCAGGTAGGATCCTGATCTCCAGGTACGGGATGTGAACTCTTGCCTGCAGCTCTGACAGTCCTGTCCGGTGGTGTTGTGGTCACATTCACATTGCAGCGTTGCATCACGCAGCACACACTGATTGGCATGCAGGTTACATTTACACCTGAGAAATGCACAGAAACACTCACTGAAACACTGATCTTCACCTGAACTTTCTCCCACTTATCTGAAACCTCCCACTGAACCTTCCTGATGTCCACCTTCCACCTACAAGTCCAAATTGTCTTAACTCTTCACTCAACTCTCCCCTAAAATGACTCTGGGTAGTTGGTTTGATAGTTGATGGCTAACTATCAGTAACTGGCTGAGTTTTGGTTGAGTAAAGGTTGGTAGGTTGATTGTTCTGAGATGGTGAGTTTGTGCTTGTTTGGAGTTGTGTAGTGGGTTACCCAGGGGGAACGTTGGTTTTTGCAGGGTGAACAGATTGTGTCAGTATTGTTTGTGATATAGCTGTTTGTTGTTTAGCTATACATAGATAGTAGTGGGCCTTTTTTGAATACCTGGCAGGTACGTCAATGTTGGAAATAGCATAGAAGTACTTCAACAGGTTGTCTCTTTGGACGTAGGTTCCTCCCAGCGCTGGGCGGAGGAGCCTCAGTCGGAGATTAGTGAAAGTGAAGAAGTCTCTGAGTCCCTTCATGGTCTCCATGCGGGTATACAGAGCATCCATGTTGATCAGCTTTGGACCAGCATACACCCCAAATCGAGCTCGCACCTCGAACACCACAGCCTTCTCTTCCTTTTGGCCAAGAAGAGTGTCACATCAATACCAATAAATATAGATTGTGTGCAGATTGATAAATGGATCCTTGCATGCACTGGGTTTCACCATCATGGTCCAGTTACAGACCTTGGCTCCGACCCAGCGGGAGTACTGCTCGGTGCAGATGACCCGGGTTATGTTACTCGGGGCCAAATCAGAGACTCGTTTGGGTGACATGCCGAAGGCCTCAAGACAGTCATCAGCATAGTACTGATATGGCTGCCACGTCACACCTGAAACACAAATGCTGAACATCTTACATTCACGTTTCTTTAAATGAACTTTCATCAACAAACATGAATCAGAGGACACCAGAGGGTCTGACTGTTTGGCACCCTCAGGGCTCTACACTTGGCCCATTATATGTCAGTGAACCCCCATCAAGAAACTTATCAAAGTGAGGTCTAGTCACCTTTGTCGATGGATTTCTCCAGCACCATGCTGGTTGGCCTGCCATACTCAAAGGTAATGACGATGTCATCAATCACCTCCAGACTCTTGTTCCAGGTAAGAGTGATGTTGGCCAATAAGGGCTCAGGATACCTGGACCATGTGATTGTCTGCCAGTAGGTAATGAGGCCACCCCTCTCTCTGTCTCCCATGAGCTGTGGAGGGTGAGACAGGTCTGGGCTGGAGGCATCGCACTCATCGCTGCACAGATATGGGTTCTCCTGAGGAGATATAGAAGCAAACATGAACATTTCAGCTGGAACAGGAAACATGAACATCACGGTCATATCAGACTTTCAGTGATTCTTTTCTTTTTTTCTGGGGCTGAATGATTGTATAACTCATGTTTAAGTCTAAACAGCTGGTTTTGTTTTTGGTTTTTTAAAGTAACTATGGGGTCAAGTTTTCAGATACATGGTCAAAGTTATACATACAAAACACTTAATATCATGGGAACATATCCCATAGCATTTTCTAGTTAATTCAGTACTCTGTTTTCAGAGTGTATTACTGTGAGTATGGTTTTTGTCCTCTTCGTGTTTCCTTGTGTGTGTAGGTTATGGTCATTGTCAGTTAGTCTGATTGTGTTTAGTTGTGTTAATTTTCTGTGTGTCCTCCTGTTGTGTTCCTGTACTTTGTCAAGTTCAGTCTTGTGTTTCCTGTTTTACTTTGTAACCAGTCTTGTCTCTTGTATTATGTTCAATTTTATCCTGCCTTTGATTGTTGCCCCCTGTGCTCCTCTCCCTCCCGTTGCTCATTAGTCTGTATGTATTTACACCCCTGCCTCCCTCTGCTCTGTGTTGTGTGGTCTGCCTGTTATTGTTAGGTGGTTTTCATATCTGGTCTAGTTTCCTCCTCGCTCCATGTTATTGGTTAGTTTTCACCTTTGGATTCTATTTATTGTATGGACTTTTTAACAGCTTTGAATAAAGGCTGCTTTTGGTTTTCCTCACCATGTCTGCCTTGAAGTCCGAATCTTGGGTCCACACCTCATCCTTCCTTGATCCCTGACAGCCTCCTGTCAGCTGAGGATGACCAGCTGTGATTTTTGAGACCACAGGAGGCCATGCCTGCAAAGAACTTTCTCTTCTTCTGCTCTCAGACCTACATCGAGCCCCTTAGACTTTTACTGAGAATTTCAGTCCTACACACCTCGGTTTGGAGGTTTAGAAATAGATTTCCAAGTTACAGTCTTGCCACAATCATAAAAATGCACCAATGGGAGTGGAAATTTCTGCAGATGATCTACAGTACTGAGCAAAAATCTTGATCCAGCCCTCATGTCTTCATATGTTGGGAAAATGGGAAATAGTTGCAATAATGTATTGAAACGTGTGCAAACATCAGTGGAAATCAGAATAGGTAACAAACTGTATTTTGCTGTAATATAGTACAGAAATACATAAGACAAAACAGAGTTTGTAGAATTCTAACAGTTTAAAGTGAATATTTGTTCTGAGCTTCTTTATTCTTCAAAGCAGCCTGAACTCTCTTAGCCAAGCTTTCTGTCATTTCTTTAAGTCGTCTTCAGGAATAGTTCTCCAGGCTAGGACTTAATCTACTGAATTACATGAAATTAAAAATTAAACTCTGATAAATTGCTAACTAAAATCTTGTGGTTAACTATATCAAAAGCTTTTTTAAAAATCAATAAATATTGACCCCTCTGTCCAATTTAGCTTTAATATTTTTGAAGAGAAAATACAATTTCCAGTTTCTGTAGATAACCACACTTCTTCTTCTGTCCTCCACTTGTCCAGTGTCCTCACATTTTTAAGGACACACTGCACACCATGCTGAGATATGCCAAGTTTTCAACTAACAGCTCTTTGGGAATCACCTTGTTGCTGCTAAAATCCTATTTTCTGTCTGTCAATCTGTGTTATCTTTGGCATTTTTCGTAGATTCAACTAAAGAAATGGGAAAAAATGATGTGTTTTAGTAACAAAGATCCAATTTAAAATGGATTCTTTGCTTAGATGTCTGTTATGTGTCGACACAACACGGGTTCATCGTTTGTGTTAGGCATGAAGGTTAGAAGCAACAAAAGCTCAAAAAGATACCATCCCTATAACAATGCTTGCACTGGGAAGCAGTGAAAATTAAAAAATTGAACAATTACACTGGCATATATGAATTGACAATTAATCTAAAAAGATCCACAAATTATTTTAAATCTTTAATGATCAGAGACCTTCTCAAAACTTACAAAGCCTTCACTCGACCCAGCCGTCTTAATTAATTACGGACCAATTTCCAACCTTCCTTTCATTTCAAAATTCTTGAAAGAGTTGTTGCAGTTGTTGTTGCACACACAGATATTCTTGTACAAAAGCAAAAACCTCTCTTTCATTTCCTTAAATATTCAGCTTTGAGGTTTATTAACATTTTGGATTGACCAAGAGCACTGTTGTTGTTAAATAATAAAACTAATCCTCAAAAATAAAACTTGATAATAATTGTGCACACAGTGTATGTGAAGGTGGTGCAGGACATGTATGAGGGCAGTGAGACAGTGGTGAGGTGTGCAGTAGGAGTGACAGATGGGTTGAAGGTGGGGGTGGGATTACATCAGGGATCAGCTCTGAGCCCCTTCTTGTTTGCAATGGTGATGGACAGATTGACAGATGAGGTCAGACAGGAGTCTCCGTGGATTATGATGTTTCCAGATGACATTGTGATCTGTAGAGAGAGTAAGGAGGAGGTGGAGGAGAGCCTAGAGAGGTGGAGGTATGCACTGGAGAGAAGAGGAATGAAAGTTAGTAGAAACAAGACAGAGTACATGTGTGTGAATCAGAGGGAGGCAGGTGGAACGGTGAAGATGCAAGGAGTAGAGGTGGCA
>VUQH01079243.1:0-13532 GCA_015106775.1 Etroplus canarensis
GTCCGCCTTTAGTTTGGTTTTTGTGTATGTTTTGAGTTCTGTTTGTTTCATTTCTTGCCCCATGCCTTGCCTGTTCTCCGCTGTTAGTGGTCTCCGGCTCTGTCTGCGTCTTGTCTCGTCCCATTTTGGTAATCCGTCCAGCCCCTGTTTTGTTCCCCCCTGTCTCAGTGTGTTTAGTTACGCCCCTGTCCTCCTTATCATTTCTTTCATTGGTTGTCCTCAGTCTGGTTTCCCCTGCCCCGTCCACCTGTCATGTGTCCATTGGTTGTTTTGTGTATTTAAGCATCATCCTCTGTGTTGTTCGTTGTCGCGTCGTACTGGTTGTCACCCCCTGTGCTTCCCGTTCATGTCTCCAGGTTTTTCACGATTCACATCGGATTTATGTTCATGGACTTCATTGCTATTATTTGAGTTTAATAAAGACCTTTTGCACATCACGTCGGCTCAGCGGTCCTGCAATTGGGTCCACACCACACCCCCGGCATGCCCCGCCGTAACACTGAGCAAGGAATGAACACATATATATTTTACAAAATTAGCTATTCCTTTAAATTCAGATCTTTAACAAGCTGTCAGTTCACTCTGAAGGAGTTACAGTTAAATGTCTCTATTGTAGTTGTAGCACTGTGTGTGGTTGGACCTATTCTATATTTAGAAAACCATATGTTAAGGTCGGTCCAACTTTATGGCCATGGAGACTTTCTAACCCTTAGAGTTCACGGTGTTTTAAGACCTGGTATTTACAGGTTTGAAAAGTTCATTATGATTAGTACTGATAGCTTCATGATGATGTAAAACTGCCAGACAGTATTAAAGTCAGGTTGCCAAAACTCTGCCTGTTTTCATTTAACCATCATAGTTCGGCATGAGGTCCAGAACGTGTAGGGCTCAGCGGGAACTCAGAGAATCAGAGATCACTTTCAGGATTGGAAACCTGCTAAACCTCCAGCTGAGAGGTCACAGAAACAAAGCAGAGGCTGCATTGGGCCCACATGTAGTTGTGTTTGGGTGAAGACCACCTGACTTCCCCATCCATGTGTGTGGCAGTAAATCTCCAGCTGTGATGAGTTTCTGTTATTTGTTGAAATAGTTATAGCCTAAAATTCTCATCTGTGTCTCTAGTCTAAACAATTTCCAGGACACAGGATTTAAATAGGCAGTTTCCACTCCCGCTTCCTTTCCCCGGTTCTATCTGTACAGATGTTCCCAGGCTCTTAGCCTATTGCTATAGTTTCCACCTGGGAGCATCTTTTATAGCCAGTGAAAAATACTTCATCCAAAGGAGATGAAAAATGATATATCTTCCCTTGCCGTTCTACCTAGCTAAATGATTTATGAGAAAATTTGACTGAAAAATGCGATCCACTTTTCAACTATGCCGCTGGCATATAATTGTCAGTATATTATACCCCAGTCTATTACCCCAAGTAATCTTAGACCCAACTATTTCGTGCAGGCTGTGCCTGAAAAAGATTGGGTCTCATGCATGTTTCCAGGCTGAACATTTTCCCCCACTCTGGGCTTTAAATAGACTCAGTTTCCATCTTGACAGTTCATCTGCTCACCATCCCCATTGTTAAATCTCCACAAATCATCCCAGGCTCCAGATCCATTACTGGCCTCCACTGCTTGCCTCTTCATAGACAGGCTTCAAAGGGTTTTATCAGTTTCCAGCCCTTTCTGTTAGCAATGGACCAGTCCCTACTCCATTGTTAAGATCTGCAGATCATCATCCAATACATTTAAAATTTCCCCTGTTAGTGTTTTTGCAGACTGGCTCCAAACTGTAAAACAAAGCAGCAGCTTACTGTTCCAGCAAGTCTTAGCTTGTTTGTTTTGCTGTCAAAACACATGACCTACCAATGACATGGTATGTACTTAATATACTGTGACTTTGTTCCTCCTTTAGTCTGCTTTGTTGTGTGCAAAATTGATGCAAAAGTATGTGCACCGTATTTTCAGAAAAAATTAAAATGCCTAAAATCCTAATAAAGTAAAAAATAATAGTAATCTCTCCCGAAGTTGTTTTTAGCTTTTCCACTCTCAACATTACTCTGCAGTCAGCCACAGAGTTCAAAGAAGCAGAAAAATGCAGGCAGGAAAATCATTTTGAGATCTTGGCTTCATGTTCGGTTTAGTGGTACATAGATGGTTTGTTTGAAGGCCAAAGCCATGGAACATTCCTCGAATAGCCTGCCAGCTACCACTAATGGAATTTAGTTTAATGGACAGCTGAGTGTTGGTAACACAACTACAGCTTGAAATGTGGATGCACTTTTGGAAAAACACATTCAGTTTGCATGCATATATATACAAATACATTCATAAGTGAGTGTAAAAAACAAACTATGATGACTGTATAAGACTGCATTAGTTTTAATTAGGTGTATCTAATAAACTGGCAACTGAGAGTACCTGTAAAGTCTGCTAAGTACTTCTGCATGGCACGAATAAATACATCCCCTAAACCTGACACAGATATTTTAAACAAGCAAGAAATGGAAAGTACACAGAAGCAAAATAAAGTCAGATGATTTTAGAAGCACTATATGTACTAAAGTGTTCAGAGGGTAGCTGACCTGGTTCAGAACAAAAGTGAAACCTCAGAACAGAATGTTTTCCACAATTTCTAATTTTGGTGTTTCGATTCCTGTTTAGCTTTGAAAATACTGGGAAAGTCTACTATGACTGCAGCTTTACTGAATACAGACAGTGTGTGCAGACCACGGAAAAGGTGAAAAGATGCCCCACAGAATACAGAGGCCTGCTTTGTGTCGTCAGCACCAGGTATGAAATCACCAACCATGGTGTGATAGAACACACATGTGAGGTGTTTAGGAAAACGGAATGATTTCCACTTTCAGTGCCTGGAGGACAGACTAAATGAGGAAAGTGTTGTTCCCAGAACGTGACGTAGGCAGATGAAAATGTAGCCTGGTCAGACACTGAGTCTGTCATCACCACAGACTCTAAAGATGGTGAGCTCTCAGCTGACATACTTCTGTGATGTCACACAGTAAGTATGAAAGGAGCACCAACATAATAAAACTATAACAGGCATTCAACAATTTAGGTAAATCTGGACTGGGATTGGAGGCACACCTTGAGCTAGAATTACTATGCAGGTCACATGACCTTAGATGCCAGTGTGACTTAAGAGCT
The DNA here is from genome assembly GCA_015106775.1 of Etroplus canarensis. NCBI lineage: Eukaryota > Metazoa > Chordata > Actinopteri > Cichliformes > Cichlidae > Etroplus > Etroplus canarensis. The sequence continues at coordinate 3,163 of VUQH01079243.1, forward strand.
AAAGTTTATACTAAAGGTATGACTGGAGGTACACAGGGTCATTTTTAGAAAAACAAGTAATGCAAACAGTGAAACAAAATATAAGCATATCCCTTCTATGCTGGGGTGAGATCATGGCACAGATAGGTAGTGCCATTTTTTTGTTTGCCTGTTTGTAAGATTCTGGAAAAACTAACAAACAGTGAAGCATGTGCAAAGGATGAGACCATTACATCTGGATGTAAATTGAGAAGAATTTCTTTAAAATATTATAAAACAATGTGCTCTTTTAGTTGCTGAAATTAAATATGTTGTCCTTTGTATTACTAAGACTGATGGTAGTGTTTAGTGTTACTGTATGTATCAGGCCAACTCTTGGCCCTTTTGAAACTGTGTTTGAAAGAAATATTCTAGAAGCTATAAACATTGCATGTAAAAAGCTTCCAAGACCATTGCAATAACATTTCAAGTGAGTATCAAGTATGAAAGAGTAGCTTTATTTATATATTTATTTATTTATTTTTTACATATTTCAGCTATACTACTATTCTTTTGGTCATTACCCAAAAGTGACTGAAAGAATGGTATTGCAGATAAGTGAATGGACTGGTGCTTATATAATGCTTTTCTACTCTAACTGAGCACTTAAAGGGCTTTTTACTACAAGCCTCATTCTGGGCTCAGTGTTAGAGATAGAGTGAGGAACTCAATCATTCTGGAGGGGTTCACATTAGAGCTGGTACTTCTACACATCGAAAGGAGCCATTTGAGGCGGTTCGGACATCTGACCAGGATGCCTCCTAGGGGAGGTGTTTCATACATGCCATACCAAAAGGAGACCCCAGGGCAGACCTAGGATATTCTGGAGAAACTACATATCTCAGCTGGCTTGGGAACACTTTGGTGTCCCCCTTGGAAGAACTGAAGGAAGTGGGTGAGAAGAGAGAGGTCTGCTTAAATTGCTGCCCCCACAACAACAACCCAGATAAGCAACAAAAATTGGATGGATGGATGAATGAATGAATGAATTTTTCCTCTACAAACACAGTGTTCTCGTCAAGCATAAGTCAGGGTGGAAATGTTAAGTAGTAACCCTAAAGGTTATCTTTAAAATGGCAATATGTAACAATATGAGTATTTTGAGTTAAAAGAGACAGTCATTCAGTATTAAAGAATCCACAGTTCTTAACCATCCCAGCATTTCCACAATTTTAGCATTTTTCAGCTCATTGTTCTGGTTTTTGCAATCTACCTTGCAGTTTTTTCATTCTTATCACTCCAGCCAGAATCACACTCAGCATCTGCAGATTTCTCATGGTAACAAACTACATGACTGTACAGTAGCAAGCAGATGTAGACAAGCGTACAGGACAACACATTTTCCAGTTGTTTAAAAATGTCAGGTGGGTACCACACCAATATGTTTAATAACACTCGTGCTAACAAGTGCAAATCTAAACAGACTCCCCTGAAAGTGTAAAACCACTACAGTTCCCTTGCAGATTTTAACCAGCTCTCTGAGGCAAATATCTTAGTCTATACTTAGCCTTGACATATCTGAGCCTACCACACACAGAGCCATATGTTTCCTTTGGCCACAACAGCCATCACGTCCACACATCCAGATCTGAAAAACAGTGAGAACGCAGCCAGTCTGCCTGCTGTTATTCAGAACAAAAAATCCCCGTGGCTGACAGACCAAACTTCGTGAGTATTCACTTTGACAGCATCAAAACAACATCAGAAAAATGTGTTTCTTAACCTCACCCTAATGTTAAGGTGACTTTCTATGAAAAAAAAAACTGACCTTAAAAGAATCAACATTAGCTTTGTTACAATGAACAACCTCCATTTGTCACAGTTGATCAGATACACATCATCCATAATCTTCAGTCTTAAAACACATCAAAATGTGTTAAATTACCATTACAATTATCTTCAGTCTGCCTGGGATGCAAAAATGAAAGAACTAAATAAACAGCCTGACAGAAAGTAGATTACTCCACTTGTAAGATAACAGTGTTGTTTGTGGTAGGAGTACTTTTCTTCGTCAAGCTGTTTCCTTCAGATATCCTTGAACTTGAGTCTGGGTCCTGAGGTTGCAATGATTGACAGCACACACACACACACACACACACACACACACACACACACACACACTCACACTTTTTCTTTCTGGCCTGTTTAGAGAGACACGTACTGCATACACACCAAACTTTCACTCATAACTGTGGTCTAGGAGTCCCTACTGTACTGAGCCAGCACAGAGAGAGAATATATCCTTATTAGGGAAAGAGCAGACGCCCTTATATGGGGAAACTTCCTCTGTAGTAACAGCCCAGTCTGCTGGCTTTCTCACTCGCATTCTTTCAGCTCCAGGTTTCTCTGGGAGTTTTTCATTTCCGATTCGCTGGCTGAAGAAGGAGCAGGGCGGCCTTTCATAAGAGTCTAGCCTGGTGTGTGATCCCCTTAAAAAAAATACACAAACCTCCGTCTAGGCGCTTTCCTGAAATCTCCACCTTGGGGTTTGATGTAATAAAATAAGCCTGACCAGGGACAGGGCACACCTGGCCTTTCAAGTTGGTCATAGACTAAACCTCATTAGGCAGGTGAGAAGTCAGAGATCATGTAGCCTTTGTTCTTCTTATGCTTTTCTCGCATGCCTTTATGGGCCAGGCTGCACTTTCACTGAAGGCAACTCAGGATTTGTAATCATCATTTATCCTGAGTTAGACCAAATGCAGTTAAAACTTCTTGTCAAATATGAAATAAAATCTCCAGTCAGATTACTGTGAAAAATTTTGTCTTTCAGGAAGCAAGCAAAGCAGCCTAATACCTAAATCACCAAACATCCATTTCGGGAATTGGCACTGAAACTGAGAACATTAGTCTTTGTTCCCTTAATACATGTCCTGCATACCTTGGCTGAGCAGATTATTCAGCTTAGGTAACTCTGTAAACTGACTATTAGGATCATCAACAGGATCTCATAGATACATATTCTTTTAACAGTTTCATAAATATTGACTGAATTACCAGATTTCAATAGGTATTTAGCTGAAAGTTAATGGAATTGGATAAAATTTGATTAAAAGTTTACTTGCTTTCTTGTAGCTAGGACATTTTACTCACTAAGGTTGGACTGTTTCTACTTTCAATTTACAGTTAAAAAGTAACTAAGTAATTAAATGCTTCTTTTGCATTGATGCAACTGTATTAACAGCTACTGTATAACATAAGTGACCATATTTATATGGAAAGTATGGAGTGTTACGTTATCTGCCAATACTACCTACTCTGGTTAGCAAGTGCATCTGGAGATTGCTAAGTAACAACTGAAAACTCTAGAATTTCACTAAACAAAGCTGAAACACAAACTTCAGGCTGTACAATTAATTCCAGAGCATTTAATTCTAAAGATAATTGTGTTAAAATGCTCCTAAGTGCTCCAAAAGACACTGCCACTAAAAGTAGAGGTTCATTTCAGTGACTCATATTGTATAAGCTGAGGTCATTCTTAGCAGACAGTTGGCTATAGCCTCTGGTGTTGGCACATGGCACACATCAATCAATCAGTCAATCAATCAATCAGTGGTCATAGACAGATAAAGTTAATAACACTGATTATCTCTTCTTCATAGCACCTGTTAATGGGTGGGATATATTAGGCAATAAGTAAACGGTCTATCTTAATAAGGAAGCATAAGGATTTGAGTAAGTTCAACAAGGGCCAAACTGTGATAGCTACATGACTGGGACAGAGCATCTCCAAAACTGCAGCTCTTGCGGGGTGTTTTGATAGATACTGCAGTGGTCGGTATCTATCAAAAGTGGTCCAAGGAAGGAACAGTGGTGAACCTGTGAAAGGGTCATTGGTGGCCAAGGCTCACTGATGTACATGGAGCAACAAAAAGGGGAAATAATATTATGCCTGACTGGCATATTTATAGAGACCAACTTCAAGCTAATAGCACAAGTCACCATCAAGTGTGGGATTTAGTGAGGAGATGCTCTGTCTCCACTGCATTTCTGCATAGGTCTGAACCCCCTCAGCCAGATTATCAACTATGCATACCGACTGTGAAATGCTGTGTGCCAGGAGTGAAGTGAGATATCGGATCACTGATCTAAACCACCAGAATCTACAGCAACAACATAAGAATGTCATTCGGTGTAGAGAAGTGCAGTTGGATCGTAAAAAAGAGGGAAGGTAGTCAGAACTGAGGGGACTGCTCTACCAAAAGGCAACATAGTGGCCACTGAGGATAACTATAAGCACCTTGGATTCCCACAGGCAAACGGGAACCATGAAAAGGCAACTAAAAAAGCTGCAACCACCAAATACCTGTACAGTTTAACGCATGTCCTGAGAAGTCAGCTGAACAAGATCTGGGCAATCAACACCCATGCCCTGCCTGTCATTTGATATCCCACTGGGATAAAAAGAGGAGATAGAATCCACAAAGATCAAGCACCTTACACTAAATGGAGGGTTTCACCACAAACCTTTACCCTGAGACTGTACACTAAGTGTAACAAAGGAGGCCAAGGACTAGTGAATGTCAGAACCACTATTCGGGATGAAACAACAAAGATCCATGAGTACATCCGAAAGATGGAGGCAATAATGGTCCCTGTGGTAAACTTATAGAATGGCCCCAGCAGACTCCTGGACAGACAAGATCTCTGTCCAGAAGAGCGTACTCCTAAGAACAGAGAAGACAGGTGAACGCTCAAGCTCCCAGGTCTCTGGTAGAGGACCCGAGCTTGAAGGACAAAAGACTGCCCGCAAGGCAAGTGGGGATTTTTTTTTTAAAATGCATACACACAGCCAGGCTGTAACATGTTTATTCTGCTCTAAAATTGAGGGGGGTGTTCTGGGGAGTTGCTTTTGGAGCTAGCCTCCTGTTGCCATTTGTAGAAGTGCAGGTTGAGGCACCATAAAGGGTAATAAATAATAATGCACTTTCTGCTCATAATAAGCTAAAAATACTTTTTCAATTCACCACTTTTATTTAGAATGGAGGAATTCCATATTTCATATCAGCACTGTTACCTAAATGAATAAACTTCTTTGATCTGAGCTACTTGTGGGTGAGTCTCTATCTGCAGAACAAACTCACAGAGGAAGTCTGGGGGGAATTTAAAAAAAAATCTGTATATCATGCACATCACATGAAGGCGTATTCATAACTAAAATGCTGCATACATGGTAATGAGTTCTTAATGATAATGTGGCTGATAATCCAATCTGCAGTCCAGCAACTAATGTCAGTGCAGAAAAATGCTGCTGCAGTGTATCAGAAATAATCACATGGGCATAGAAGACAAAGTTTCAAGACAGCAACTGCCAAGTCTCTGTGCTGGAACAAGCACCTTAATAGATAACAGTTCAACTTAATGACTCAAATAACTTTACTTTCACTGGCCACTTGCTGTTAATTTACCACAGTACAGGCTGTCATGTGCCTTTGAAGCCAAAGCTAGGGAATGTTGCTGTGGGCCTAAATTCTTAACCACCCTTTACACTTAAGTCAGTATATTTAATCATTGCGTATTTTTGTATCCTTATGAGGTTCTAATGGTTGTATTTGAACTCTTTTTTCTTTGTCAGTTTGTCTGAGGCTTCACTTTTGAACTGTGCTGCCTTTTCCTTTTCTTTCTTTTTATAAAGTTAATATTTATGGGTACTGGTTGTCTGTTTGTGAAGTCAGTCTTCAGGAATTCCCAGTGTGGGGTCCTGGGTCTCTAACCAGACTTAGACTTCCATTCCAGATGAAAGGTGCTCTGAGAGAGAGAGACGGTGTTGTTTGGCCGAGCAGCAGAGCCTTGCCTTCAGACAGCAGGAATGTGGGTTGTCTGGAGTGGGGGGCAGGAAGCGAGGAAAGAATGCCAAGTATGTCCATGTTTGTCCAGGGCTGGCTCTCTATTCAGCCCCCAGTGACGTGCTGCAAGGGCCAGCAAGTATAAAGGGAGCTCAACTCTGCAGTTAGAACTCAGATCAACTCTTCTACTGAAGCTAAACTCTAGCTTTCACCAACAAAGAAAAAAAGACTGTGAGCAGGAGCAGCAATCTGAAACAAGACAAGAGATCAAGTTGATCAGAAAAGTTTCTCAAGCTCAAACTCCGAGACTAAAGGAAGATTTTCTCCAAGAAGGTTTTGAAAGAATCTAATTTAATTACTAAAGGCAAGAAAAGATGGCTGCTGGAATGAAGAAAATGATTTCGCTGCCTTTGCTGTGCATCGTGCTCTCTTACATGGTAAGCCAAAAAGAGATTTAATTTTCATTTTTCATGTAGACTTTGTCTTTAGTCAGAGTTTAATAGTGTAGGCAGGGATTTACATCTTCAGTCTTTATTTTTGTCTTAAGAGACATTGTTCTCAGTGAGTTAAATGTATGTATGTCTGTGTTTGTAACACACAATGAAGGCATGATACCAGATGATATGTCTGTGTGTGTGTGTGCCTGTTTTCAGGCTGCAGGTCAGGAGTGCAACGGCCAGTGTTTGTGCCCCTCCACCCCTCCTCAGTGCCCCCCAGGAGTTAGCCTGGTGCTGGATGGCTGTGGCTGCTGCAGGGTGTGTGCCAAACAAATGGGGGAGCTCTGTACCGAGAAAGATGTCTGTGACCCACACAAAGGCCTCTACTGTGACTTTGGAGCCCCCATCAACAGACGCATAGGAGTTTGCACAGGTGTGCCTCTTAAAGCTGAACTTTTCTATGACATCTGCCTAAATATCTCTAATGTATGATCCAAATCATGACCTTTCCTTCACAAATTCTACTTAACAGCTCGAGAGGGAGCCACTTGTGTGTTTGGCGGCACAGTATACAAAAATGGAGAGACTTTCCAGAGCAGCTGCAAGTACCAGTGTACCTGTCTGGATGGAGCTGTGGGCTGTGTGCCCCTTTGCTCCATGGACATCCGACTGCCCAGCCCAGACTGCCCCTTGCCAAGACGTGTCAAAGTGCCAGGGAAGTGCTGTGAGGAGTGGGAGTGTGATTCACTCCACAGAAGCAGCTTCCTGGGTTCTGCTTTGCCTTGTAAGTCTGTTTGAGAATGTAAGGCTATGGTTTCTTTATTCATCTTTATGCAGAAAGCATCTTTTCTAATCTTATGTTTTTCCCTGTGTTTACAGCATACAGAGAGGAGGAGACCTATGGCCCAGATCCTTCTTTGATGAGGGAAAACTGCTTGGTTCAGACAACTGAATGGAGCGCCTGCTCTAAGACTTGTGGCCTGGGAATATCTAACAGGGTCACCAATGATAACCGTGAATGCCGCCTTGAAAAACAGACCCGGCTGTGTATGGTGAGGCCATGCGAGTCACAGCTGGAGCAAAGTATTAGGGTGAGTTCTTGTCAAACAACACAATTCTCATGAAAATTAGATATATTATATCATCAAAAGAATCATTGCTAAAGTTGTTTCTTCCTGTTTTTCTTCTTACAGAAAGGGAAAAAGTGCATCCGTACTCCCAGACTTTCCAAACCTATGAAGTTTGAGATTTCTGGCTGCACCACTACCAAGTCCTACAGGCCAAAGTTCTGTGGTGTCTGCCTGGATGGCCGCTGCTGCACTCCCCACAGGACCACCACCCTGCCTATGGAGTTCAAATGTCCCGATGGACAAGTCATGAAGAAGAACATGATGTTCATCAAGTCCTGTGCCTGTCACTACAACTGCCCTGGAGAGAATGACATCTTCGAGTCCATGTATTACAAGAAGATGATGGGAGACATGGCGTGAGCCACTGATGGATGACAGGCACTTATGACTTGAAAACAAACAGAACTCCATCTCAATTTGCAGCTCAGTATATATGTTCATGATGTTTTATTTTGTCATTTTCTCATTGTAAAAGTAGCCCAGGCACTCATCTTAGTGCCTGCATGTTTTGTACAGCTGATGCCCATCAGCCTCATAGACTCAGACAGAGGGTTGCCTAGCAGCTCCAAGAGATTCCTGCACTATAAATTCTTTTTTTTATTGTTGTTGACGAACCTACTTCCAGGTTTGCACCATTTCCCTTGAAATCCTTTTTAGAGATATGTCCATGTTACTGTATGCATTATCTATACCTTGACCCCCTCTCTAAATGAGGTGCCTAAGTCACTCCACCCTCCCAGTCCAAGACCAGACCTGTAAACTCTAAGCAGCTGTAGAGGGAGCATACAGACCACAGCAGGCCAGTGTTCCCTTGTCCAAACAGGTCTGAATATGTCCTTGTGTGTGTGTGTGTGTGTGTGTGTGTGAATTTTAGCCTTTTCTGTGTGTACGCTGTTCACTCTGCTTACAGAGTAGAGGAAAGGTCAGAGTTTCCGTCCAACATGTGGATGAGAAAGCAAGCAGCATGCTGAGTTTGGGGTTAGATATGGAACACAGTGGGCTTTGCCATAGCACTGAGAAAAGAAGAAAAAAAAAACATGTTGACTATTACTGATTCAGGTCAGATGGAAAAAAGCCTCTATAGGAACAAAATGCCTATTTTGTACAAAAATAGAAAAAGAAGAGACTGGAAGAATTGTAATTCCTTTTTTCAAATGTTGATGTGTATATTGTGTATATATCTGTACAGTTTAAGTTAATTTAAAAAGCCAAATGTTTTCTGTGCTTCAAAATGTATCAATAGTGTATTTTTTGTCAACAATATTTTTTACTATTTTATTGAGAAGTGTGACAAAAATGTTACATGTTTCACTTTGTAGCTGGAAATAAAATTTTATATTTTTATACAAACCCAAATTGGTTTGTCTTTAACTTACTATACTGTATGTTATAAGACCCAGATTCATTTCATTAGCTGATGGCTATCAGCTAACATTTAACATTAAGCATATTTAACAAGAGCAGGGCCAATGTGTTAGACATCTGCATTTCTCCATGTTTAAATCCATCCATTCATCCATCCATCCATCCATCTATCACAGCTGTCATAGGGCAAGAGGCAGGGTACAGCCTGTACAGGTAACTGGTCTATCACAGGACCAACACAGATGTTGACATCTAATCTAGTTACAAACTCATACAGTCCTATGAAAAACTACTAAATCATGGGATCATCAGTAGCTTGTAAAACCACATTTAGCAGCAAAAACTTGAAGTAGTCCTTTTCTGTATGACTTTATCAGTTTCTCACATTGTTGCGCAGGAATTCTAGCTCACTCTTCTCTACAACATTGTGGCTGTTTGTGCACAGCTCTCTTAAGATTCCATCACAGTATTTCAATCAGGTTAAGGTCTAGACTTTGACTGGGCCATTGCAACACTTTTCTTGCTGGTATGGTTGGGATCATTGTCCTGTTGCATGATCCAGTTTTAGCCAAGCTTTAGCTGTTGGACAGATGGCCTCACATTAGACTCTAGAATCCTTTGGTACAGATGAGCTCATTGTTGACTGAATAAATGCAAGGTGTCCAGGTCCTGTGCAAAATAAGCCTAAATCATCACCCTTACACCACCGTTTTTGACAGTTGGTATGAGAGGTTATTGTTGATATGTTTTGTTCGGCTATCACCAAATGTGGTGCTGTACATTATGACCAAACATCTCTGTTTTGATCATGTTTGTCCACAGGATATACAGATGTCTTGATGTGACTTGGTGTGGCAGCAAACCTCAGCTTTGCTGCCATGTTCTTTCCAGAGAGAAGAGGCTTTCTCCTGGCAACCCTTCCAAACAAGCCATACTTGTACATTATTTTTTAAATTTTACTGTGATGAACTTTAACATTTAACATGTTAATGAAGGTCTGTAGACTCTGCAATGTAGCACTTTGTTTTTTTCTTTTTTTTTTTTTGCAGAATTGCAAAGATTGTCATTGTGTTAATACACACCTGAATGCTCCAGACAACCAAACTGGTAAAACTCCTGCTTTTATAGAGGTAGCCACACTGGTTGATGATCAACTTGCATTTGATTAGGAGCGCCTGGCTGCTACTTAACCTCTTAATTCCTGTGGAAGAAGTTTTTCACTGAACTACATAGAGTCCTGTGAAAACATTCTTTTTCACGACAATGTATCACTCAGAGAAAACCAGCCCCAGCCACTATACGAAGTCTGTAGCTGAGGTGATTAGGGGGTGGAATGGGGTTCAACATAAATTAATTATTTAAGCTAATTTAAATCATCTCTAAAATTCCCTGTGATAGCTCATGATTTATCTATGATATATACACTACCAATCAAACCAGCCACGGGGCCCACAAGCCAGTGTAGTCCTAGTGCCGGTCCCAAGCCCGGGTAAATGGTGAGGGTTGCGTCAGGAAGGGCATCCAGCGTAAAAACTTTGCCAAATCAAATATGCGGATTCATAACACGACTTCCATACCGGATCGGTAGCGGCCCGGGTTAACAACGACCGCCTCCGGTGCCGTTAGCCAACAGG
>VUQH01079244.1:0-13971 GCA_015106775.1 Etroplus canarensis
GATGCAGGGATAGGATGAGATGGAGGCAGATGATCTGCTGTGGAGACAACTAACAGGAGCAGCTGGAAGAAGAAGAAGAAGAAGAAGAAGAGGTAATTTAGCAGAGGTTTTACACCTGATGCCCTTCCTGACGCAACCCTCCATGGTGAGAGGGGCTTGTGCCCCACCTAGAATTGAATCAGGGACCTTTTGCTTGTAACACAAATGCATAAACCACTGTACTACAGAGGCACAGTATTGATATTAAATGTGTCAACTTGGTAAGTGTATAGATGAACTCAGACTCGGTGAGTTTAGGCATTAAAAAGTGCAGGGTCAGGTTTAGGAGAAGGTTTGGCTTGGGTCAAAATACTGTGGTTCACAGTACAGGAACAAGCAGGATTTCAAGCTGTGATTCAGTCATTCTTAGAAGACGTTAGTCATGAATCTGGGGACTCACATAGTGTGGTGGTCACTGTGATAGTCTGTCACCTTGTAAGAAATGTTATTATCATGTTACTTTGTGATTTTTTTCTTGGTTTCTTTAACAAGCCTTTTTACTGAATAAGATGGAATGGTACTTAACTTTTCTACTCTAACTGAGCAGTCAGAGCAGTTTTTACTAGAAACCACATTCACCCATTTGTGCACAAGTTCATACACTACTTTAGTCAATGCCTTTGAGCACTTTCTAACAGTCACACACACTCTCGCACACCAGCAGCAATTTGGGATTAAATTACTTGCCCAAGAACACTTTTTCACAGGGACTGCAGAACCCAGGGATCGAACAACGAACCTTCTAACTGGTGAATGACCACTTCTTCCTTCTGTACATGGGCGCTCCCACGAAGGATGACTATGCAATCTGACACCATTTTCTGGTTACAGCAGAGACAACAACATGACAGCTGCATGACTTCAAGAAAAAGCAGTTTGTGTCAGATTAGATTAGATTACATTAGATTAGATTAGATTACTTTATTGTCATTTCAACTACATATAAAATACACAGTGAAATGATATAGTGTTCTCCCAGGACCTGGTGCCCCATACAAGGGTGGTGCCGGCCGGCCAGGGCCCGCCTCCGGCCCTGCACAACACCCAGCCCGCGATGTCCTCTAATACTTTATTAATCCCCGGGGGGGGATTAATAAAGTATTCTGATTCTGATTGATTCTGATGTCCATCCTGACCAACCACAATCTTAAGATTTTTAGTTTTACTGAAAATCAGTACCAGTCGAGGGAGGGTTAATTTCACTGTAAATGTGTTTCACCATCGATTACAGAATATCCTCCCGTGGCTGTTTTCATCATTCATTCATGTTAAGGTGTCACGGTTCTGAGTGTGTGGAGGGTGGGAGTTTGAGCACCCAAAAGCAGGACCGCAGGAGGCACAGTGAGGAGAACATAAAGTCAGCTTTATTTCAGAGCAGAAGAAGTCCATGCAAACGAAGCCCACGAAGAACAGAACCAGGAGAGGCAGGGGTATAAGAAGACACAAACTAATGGCTAATAAGAAACAGGAGCACAGGTCACAACAGTCAAGAAATAAGGCAGCGGGAGGAAGTAAAACCAAACACATGACATGAGCTATAACAGTTACCAAAATAAAACAGGACATGAGAAACGATCTAAACTGAGCATGCAGACTCAGTGGATGAACATGAACACAAGAGGAAACTACAAACTAAACACAGACAGAGGCTAAAACTGAGGCTCCACAACTAACACAGAATACAATAAACAGAGCTAAAAGCCAGGAAACCCTGAAAAAATACAGAACATCTAAGAAACCAACAAAAACTCAAATCCCAAAACCAAAGGACCCCACAAACCAGGACAAATGGATTTTCAAACCCCTCACAATTATAACTTTAACAATGAACCTGAACAGGCCTTTCTGTACGAGGGCTGCAAAATAATGTTGAATCTTAAGACTTTAGCAGTCAGTCGTCTTTCACTCCACTGTGTTTGCTTTGCTTTAGTGAATTTTAGCTGCAAATCTAACATCTCAGGGCAGCTGTGGCTCAGGAAGTGGAGCAGGTTGTCCTAAACCACAAGGTTGATGGTTCAAGCCCTGGTTACTCCAGTCTACGTGCCATATTGTTTCAGGGCAGTATGCTGAACCCATAGTTCCATCAGAGTGTGAATGTGTGCATGAATGAAGCTGATAGTAAAAAGTGCTTTGAGTGCTCAGAGTGGAAAAGTCCCTGTCCATTCACACTTTAACGAAATGTATCTTTCCTTATGTTCAGAAAAGGAACGGGACGCATCAGGCTGAAGTTTATTTTGAGCTCACATGATCCACATTGTAAATGAGGTGAATGGATGAGGAGTGAAACACAGATTTTGAGGATCAAAAGTTATCCTTGAAATTAAGGAACAGGGAATAAAAACAAAGAAAAGATCATCCTACTTCACTGCTTCTTTTACGGCACTGAGAGCAGCCATCTGTCTGAGGGAGAGACAGGAGAAAGCTGGGAAGCAAACTTTAAATTCCTGTCATCCCAGCTGCTCAGAGCCATGTTCTACAGATGATGCCACACCCCTCTGTGACCTGACGGATTATACGCTCTATCTCATCTGATTTTTCAAATGGAAGCACAAACTAAACATCAGCTTATAAAACAGACTGCACAGTATAGATACACTACAGTATAGTGAACAGACAGGCGTATAACAGTTGTAATAATACCCCAGGTATGTGTATGTAAAGCTCTAATATGCCAAATTAATTAAACTTCATCAACAGTTTGCAGTACCAAGCATCACATCACAAGCAGAAGGGCTGTGTAGCACCACCCTGCTGCCATATTTGTTTGAGAGGTGGCTCCTTTGTGTTGTTTGAACTGTGGAAGTCTGCTGCTGAGTCAGCGAAACAGGTCGGATGTACAGTATCGCTGGCCTCGGTCCACACTGACCCACAGAGAGATGAGTCTTTCACTTCTCTGACAAAAGTGTTGAAACTCTTTTTATTCTGGCCTGAAATCTGATCAGAGGGAAGAGAGAAGTCTTTCTGTAAGTATTTCAGCACCACAGAACAGGGAGGATGGGTTCAGACACACCCAGCCAGACACGGTGACTCTGAGCACAAATGCAGGCACTGACATCAGCATGCGTTGCGTTTGGGGGCGCAGCCAAGCAAGGATATTAAAAAATTGTTCTGGAACAAAAACCTAAGAAGTATAAATTTGTGATTCACAGGTCATGTGATGTTTTCCTTAAATATGCAAGTTGGAAAAGCAATAAATAATCAGAAATATTTATACAAGCATCATTTTTTCCGTGTATCCTCCATCATCGTAAAGAGACTTTTCCTGTATAAAATACATCAAATCATTTAAATGATTATTTATGTGTTTGATAACTGCTGCATGAAAAGAATAATTAATTGTCTTCTTCTGGTACATTTGCCATGATGATGGCCCCATATCACTTTGCAAATCACACAAAGCTGGAGAGATTAACCTGGCTTAATTAGAAATACAATAACCTGCTGGTGACAAAAGTCCGAGGCATCTTTCAGCGCCGGTCAGGAGAGGTGACGACTGAGAGGAGCACAGGGATTGACTCTGGGGGTCGGCTAATAACTCCCCACAAACCTTGAACCGAAAAGCTGGGTCCTCCTGCAGTCCTTCTTTCATATTCTGCCACACCAAGAGTGAAATGTGTGTGCAAAATATTACTCTAATTAACAAAAAAAAAGGGTTTAATTCATACGTGAGCATAGAAACAGGGCCTTTCATGAAGATGCCAAATGTCAATGTCTTTACCTAAATGGGCAGTTTCCATTTAACACAGAGGAAGAACTGCCTTTAATTTTCCAGGTGAGAAAATGTGGTTTAATATCAGTTTCAGCAACAAGAATTCATGACTACCTTTGTATTTATGTTTAAATAAGATATTGCATGTTCTCTTGGCACACCCACAGACTCACAAAGTGAAAACAATAGAAGCTGCTGTTGTAAAGGTAAAGACCTGCAAATATTCCTGTGACGTCTTTTCATGTATTTCTTTCAGAAAGCCTACCCACTGTACACTTAATGCCTAAATATGTATGTACTGTATGATATATGAAGCAACTCAGCACCATGGTCCAGAATTCAGAGGTGGTTAAATTAAGAAAAACAGCTACATATAAAAGATATAAAATTTTTTAAAAAAGGTCATTAATTTCTCTGAAAAAATTCAACTTTTTGTAAACTAAGTTGCTTTTTTAGGTCACAGCTTATAGCTGTTGTATTATCATGTGTGGTCCACACACTTATAAAAATCATGCTAATGAAACTGTAGAACTGTCATAATTTCTGTTGATTTCGACTTTCTAGTCACCTGAATTGAACTTATAGCTGTACTGCTGGGATGTTGCTGAGTGACAGGGTCCTCACCCTCTGGGCCGCTGCTACAAACTAAAATGGAAACTGAAAGGCAAAATCCTTCATTCAAGATGCAGAATCCAGTTTAGGTGGAAATGATACATTTCAAAGCTCAACAGAGGATGTTCCTCTCTGAGTTTGGAGTCTCTCAATTAGTAGAAGATGCATCACTCGCCTTTGTTCCCTGTTCCACTTTATGAATCAAGTTAAATTTCCCCCTGAGAGCTCAACAAGTGCATCTTTAGCTATAGGGACAAACAAACCTCTCTTTTCACGGATACTTTAGCAGTCAAAGGCAGTGTGGAAAGGGAATGGAGTGAAAGTGGAAATACCAGGTGGCAGTACACTTGAAATCCTCATTATGTTTATGTGCGTTATGCAGGACGAGGAGGTGAAGAAAGGAGGACAAAGAAAAGCACCTTTCTCACTTCCCTTCACCTGGAGAGGGCCTTCCTCGATGGAGATGTATCTATATCAGTATAAATATCTGTGTGTTCGTTTTTCATTCTTTTCTTTTTATAGACAGCACCATGCGGTGACATATAATGTTGTCTTATTATGTTTCGTATTGATTATGTTGCTCTCTTAGCGACGACTTCGTGAACAGTTTTAAGATGTCCCCACTATGGCTGCCCCAGAATCTATGCCCTGGACTGAATGACAGACAATGCTCATTTAAAACACAAAAGCACATAGAGTCTCATTCAGACTACAGCTGCCCTCTTTCAGACCTGCATTCTAAAGCCACTTTCTGTTGTCCCCTGCTCAGGTTTTTCCCCACGGAGAGAAATAAAGCTGGGCCCCACTGTATTGCGTTTGGTGTGAGGGGAGAGAAGGGTTTGCCTGTTTGTAATAAAGAAGAAAAACCCTCTCCACTGAGAGGACACCTTAGAGGTGCACCTTTTGCTTTGTCCTGGGCAGTTGGCAGGAAAAATGGAAGGCGAAGTAGGAGGGGAAAACATAATGCAGGTGGGCAATTCGTCCCAATGTGTTTATGAAAGATTCTTTGATAAAAGGCGGGGTGGGGGTGGGGGGTTGACGTCTGCTGATTCCCAATGAGGTTTTTGTTGCTTTTCTCCCCAAGTTTCCGATTTAGCACCTCACAGGCAAGCCCAGTGTGTGCCTCCAACCGCTCCACTAACAAAACACATATTGGTTTGGTAAAGGTAAGCCGAGCTGATTTTCCTTTTTGGCTGAGGGTGGAGACTTACCTGTCAGTGACAGCATTTCAGATGATTTTAGACCTTTGCCTGTTTTTTTCATCTAAATATTGGATCGTTTGTACTGTTATGGTCACAGTTTTAGATTTGCACATCATGAAGTTTCCTTTTTATGGCTCACACTTGTACAGCATGATGAGCCACTTAGTCATAATGTTCTCAGCGTACTTCAGCTTGTTGTGCTTAAATACAGTCTATATATTTTTTATTCATCTGTGCTATTTGCTGTTACATTTTTTGCAAGAGGCTTTTTGTCATCCCGCGAACCAGCTCTTCTGTTTTTCTGTTTTCCCTCAACATGAAGTGCCCAGAACTTCCCCTCATATCAAACTTTCGGATTCTACGTCGTTATTTGGTATGAAAACATTTTCATAACTTCACATGTATTTATTCATTTCAATTTAGAGTTAGTGGTTGTGAGAATAGGCTACTAATATTGTACATATGACTAACTAACTAAATCACATATCAAAAATAATTCTTAAGTAAAATCAAGATTTCTGTTTCAACAATTCAACAATTTTTAAATTTATTAAAAATATTATTAGTATTTTATATGGTTATTAACAATATTAGTAATAATAAAATATTATTAGTGTTTTATATGGTTATTAACAATGTTGGTAATAATAAAATATTATTAGTATTTTATATGGTTATTAACAACACTGGTAATAATAAAATATTAGTAGTATTTTATATGGTTGTTAACTATATGGTAATATTGGTAATAGCAGATGACTGAAATGTGCTTGCAGGTATACCAGCCTGATCTGGTTTGACCTTAGAAACTTTAGGGGCAGCTCTGGATCAGGCGATACAGTTGGTCATCCATCAGTCAGAAGGTCGGTGGTTCAATCCCACACTCCTCCAAATCACATGGCAAAGAGTACTTGGGCAAAATACTGAACCCCAAGTTGCTCCTGATGCATCCATGTGAGTGTGTTACAAAGGCACAGCGTGTGTGTGTGTGTGTGTGTGTGTGTGTGTGTGAGTTTTCAGTGCTCACTTATATGTCAAAAATAATGATGTAATGTTCATAAATGAAATGTAACATGTATATTAAGACCATATAGACAGATTATCTCAATCTGTAAATAAATATATTTTTAGTTATTTTTAATGTAAAACTCTGCAGATGATTAAGATTGGCTATCAGGCAGCAGTGACGTCACTGCAGCCAGTGCTTCTGTAAGGAAACGTACTTAGAAATGTAATGCTGTGAATGCAGACACTTCAGAGAAAGTGAACAGTATGCTTACAAATAAACAGGGAGCGGTGATATGACAGTATTTTTTGCCTCAGTGAGAACATGATTATAGATTTTTGGATCGTGGAAAAAGATGTGTGTTTTTTTGTTAAAACACAACATGTTGCTGCTGCCTGTCAATAATCTCCTCTGGAGCAAGAGTCCTGTCTCCATGTACAGTCAGGAACACTATCACACTGATAGCACCAATGAGTGACAGACGATCAGCTGCAACAGACATTACCCAGGCTCAGCAGCCAGGACATCAGCACATGGAGAAGAACGCTTCACTAGTTTTAAAAAGGAAGAGGAGGCTTTAGAACAAAGGGGAGCCCTTATATTTTTATTCTTGCATGAGCCACATTCTGCTTCTGCACTGTATCAGAATACAGGATGCACTGTCTGATTTCTGTTCCCTTGCAACTATCTTGTCCCAATTCAGACCTCTTGTGGTTTATGTGGCTGAGATCCTGTTTCCAGTGGAGCCACCTGACCATGAAAAGAGCGTATGTGTCACGTTGCCCAGGAGCCAGCATCTCTGACAAGCAGCTGCTTCTTACACCCACAGAAACACACAGAGGACTTAAGGCCAAGAATATCAGAGGCAATTTCCTTAAAATCTCAATACACTGAGTTTTATTACAAAGTGAAGAAAACGGCAATAAGGAAGAAACAAAACTGAGTGTCAAATATATATTTTTGAATACTAAATGGAAGCTTATGGAACTATACAGAGTGTTTAAGCTTTGTCAGAGAGAAAGCTGTTAGGAATGTACTTTCCTGTCCTGAGGAATACACATGTGATGACCTGGCCTGTTGTTATCAGCGTGACCTGTTTCCATCAGGAGAAGGGATGAACCATCCTTCCTGTGGACAAAAGGTTGGCGATTTTTGTCCTTATGAGTTCTTGTAAAGGAAAGTAAAATGCATTAATGGGCGTACACCTCAGATTATCACCATTTGATTTCTCAGACTAGAAACACATTTTTGAAGCTGCGTAACGACAGACAAGGCTTCATCTCTTCTTTGATGGCTTTCACAAGCTGTCATGGGGTGGGCTTTTTACAGAACTACAGACGTCTCAACTCTGAATAAATGCACAATTGATTGTGTTCACTTTCTTGATTGTTTGGTGTGATTGGTAAAAAGGAAAACTTTTAATATCAGCTGCATTTTGGCAATGTAATCTGGTAATTTCCCTGATTCAGTTTCTGACAAAAACTCCATTTGCTGTCTCATTAAAATAAAAAATTAAAAAATGCTGCCCGTCCTCTCAGCCTGGTACTTGGCATGTGTTTGAGTGCTTTTCAGGTTGGTTAGCCACTGTGCATGGATTAGCATCTGTCTTCAACTAAGAAAACTACCAGTTATGGAAAACATACAGTACAGTCTACAGACACAGTTGGTCACCTTGGTGACCCCTTTGTGTCACAGTTTAACCACCTGGATGCTCTCTGCTGGAGTTCATAAGAAGCCCATAAAGATCTGTACCAGAAGCTTTCTGCAGAGAAGTTTGCCTTTCAATATGCTGTTAATGTCGGCAAAGGGTGCATTTTAACTCAAAGCATGATGTCATTAAAGGGTTTGCAACAATAAAAAAAATTAATGCAAGTACATCAAAAACTTTCAAAATCTTTTCCCCAGGCGGAGCACACCAGTCCACCCTATGTGAAAAATCCAAGTCTGAGTTATGCCCTCGCCTCCATATGCAACAGTTGTCTGATTTTGTGTTTCCTCGCCTGCCAGGATGCCAGTCTAGAGAGGGCACAGTTAAAGAAATGATTACAAGTTTATAAATGCAGAAAGATGGGCTGAGAATCTACTTGTAAAATGGTGTGCTGCTGCTGTTCATTAGTTGCTATATAAAGTCTGTGGACCGAATCCATGAAAAATAGGTTAGTTCACATCATGATCACGTTACATTATCAATCAGAGAGCTTTTTGAAGAAGAAGAAAATGACATGAAAAAAGACTGATGGAGGCTATAAGCAGGGTTTGACTGAGCCTGACTGAGGTCACACGTGTAATATTGTTCAGACATCAAATATAGTGATCAAAAATGCTGCTTTTTCTGATGTTCAAAGAATCATTTTTCATTTACATGATTTACATTATGATGAAACCTTGTCAAGGAAAAGTAGACGGAGTACGTGTGCTGCTAAGAACTTGTCAGGCTGAGGAATCATAATGACCTCTGTGACCTCCTAATGTTGTTCTTATGGACCAAAATTTACACAAGAAATATCAAAATCTAAATTATTATCTATTGATTCTCAAAAAAATCATCAATATAAATGATAAGTGAAGAGGAGATTTGTAACCATCTCTTGCCCATGAAACAGTGCTTCATAAACATAAAGAAGTTATTCATATAAAGACTTGTGTGATTAGAGACCATTCAACCTAAAGATAATGGTCAGAGCTTGGACAGTGATTAAACTATGTGGTTGGGATGCATGTGAAGGCAAGTGTGTTTCAGGTTTGATTTCACATTGCTCGCTGTCTGGACAAGATACTCCATGACCAAAGAGGTTTCCTTTACAAATAAGTTACATGCTGTCCACAGCTTACACCCCAGCACTTCTCCATTTTTTATGATGAGGTGTAAAGCAGTGAGGCAGCTCACTGTTCAGGCATTGTGCACAGTTTGTATGCTCATGGAAGAAAATTTTATCCTCTGTGAAAGAAAAGTTGGAGTAAGCAGTCAGCCCATAGATCCATCACTAAACATGTCAAAACTGAGAAAAATAAGGACAAACGTTGTCATATTTCACAAACAGAGATCATCAGCCGGAGGTTACAACGCTGCAGTGACAGGGACTAATTATCACTGAAGCTCTTCAGCCTTATAATCACCATCAGCATGTCAAATTAATAAGCACTATGAACATTACATCATTACATACAGATTCATAGTAAAACAGTTCATAAAGCTGCAGCCATAACTACCATTTTCCAACACTCAGTACAAAACTAAAAATGGAAAATGCTGTTCCAGCTGGATTCATTCATTCATTTGGTATTATTTTGAATCTTGTGTGTGTGTGTGCTCTTTCTAATCAATAGCCAGCTGAATGGCATGAGTATAGATTAGATTTGTGATGTCACTGAAGTCACAGGCTGTTCTTTGTACGTGTCACTCTGCAGGCCAGGCTGTAGGAGTGAACTCAGGAATTCAGTTAACCCTGTACTGCTGTCTTCTGCAGCTCAGGATGCAGAGCAGGGCACCTTCTAACCAGAAGGTTAGTAGTTAGATCCCTGCTGGCACAGTCTACGTGCTAGGCAAGACACTGAACCCCTACTTGCCCCCAGTGCATCCATCGGTGTATGAATGTGTGTGTGAATGTGTGTGTGAATGGGTGTGTGAATGGGTTAATGAGGATTGTAGTTAAAAGTGCTTTTGGAGCTCAGTTAGAGTAGAAAAGCTTGATGTTACTGTCAGATGTTGCTGCAAAAGAAGTGCAAGAATAAGACTTTTTTAACAATTAGATCTGAAGCTGCATGTGTGGATGCTGACACAGCATGTAAACATTAAGGCTAAAAGATTAAGATGTATTATAGCCAGAAAAAACCTGAGCATTTTAGCTATCTGTCTAGAAAAGTGATGTTGGTTAATTGCTCTATTTGCCTGGTAAGATGTTTTAATACTGAATATTTACAGCCAGTGTTTACAGTATTAATTCTGTTTTACATTTGAAATGCCTGAAAACCAGTGTCAAAACCATAACTAATGAAACAAATTCTAAAAATTTAATAATAATAACTTTAAATTGTTTAAACCAAATCTTAGATCACTGTCTTCTCTAAATATATAAATGAATAAATAGATTTAAAGAATACGTATTTCTTCTTCTTCTTCTAACATTATTTGTAAATAAATTCTGTGTAAATTAAAGTGGTGTCAGACACTTCTTGGTTTGCTGTTAAATTATACTGTAATATGCTGTCCAGCCTATTAATATCTCTCGTTCTGCAGTTTGTCGTAGACATAGTTACTTTACGGTATATAGTATAAATAAAAATACAGTTGTAGATATGGTGGGCATGTGAATATTATGTATGACATGAGAGGAGAATCTGCTCCAGGAGTAGTGATTAGATCTTTTTCTATCCTTGGGTTTAATACGCAAACAAGACAAGACATTGTGGAATGTATTTATCTTTATTTACGAAGATGATGTTTACACACAGAACTCCTGAATCTAAAGCAGGTTCACACGTGCCAGCTGTCATCAAGACTGAGAAGCAAAAACAAAATTAAAAACGCTGAATTTTAGTGAAATAAGTCAGCACAAACCTGCATCAGCAACCTTGTCTTCATTCATTTCCACTACGTAAGTATTCATTCATCCACGGCAGAAGTTTTCTGTGAACGTCTATGGCCCCGGCCGTGACAGGTAGGACCGCTGGTGTAAAATGTACTGCCAACCTTTTAGGTTCTATTTTTGTTAGCTGTGAAGCATTTACTGTAAAACTGACCGCTTTCATAGAACAGGTGTGTGAAAATATTCATTGTTCGGAGCTGCTATTTGAAACGTGAAAATGTTTTCCATTTCTGAAGTTTGTTTCAATACAAATTCTGTTATTGAAAAAGGCCAAATGCATGCTATTAAATTCAGACCTGGCTGTTTAATCTTTATTATCAGGGAAATACAGAAATGGCAATTGTTGCACAAACTGTATTCAAATCATAGCTATTGAGTTGCATACTGTGGATTAGCTTATCTACATACATATAGAAGAAAATACTTGAGATTTATGTGAACATTCCCACAATTGTATTTCAAGTAGTGAAAAATAAATGCAATGAGCCATTTTCTGTGACTTCTCTGAATTTACTTGTCATTCTTTTAACCTCAAATAGTTGTGGCACAAAATGCATTTATCTATTCCCATCTCAAAAGTCAAATTGCTGGCAATGGGCATTATGAAATATGGACTACAACAGACATGACAGTTATTAACCTGGGAACATACAAAACTGGCAACTGACAATTTCCATAGTGAACAAAGGTCATTTTGATTTGTCGATGAAGCCTGTCTGCATAAATCAGTAAAATAAATACAAGTGGTAAAAGTGTGGAAACATGAAAATAGAAGTTCTCCCAGAGAGACTGAATGTGATCATTCATTTCAGCACAGGCTCCTGTCTTAAGTCCTCGTGCAGGTATATCGCTGACAGGCGGTGAATACGACAGCTTCTAGCACCATCAGATCCTATTATGTTATAAAAACACATTGTTAATCAACTCAATAGATGGGCAAACCTGAGCTCCTGTAGAGAAAGGGTTTTGTTAGGAAAGTATTAAATATCACAAGTTTTTATTGCTCTTCTTTTATGTAGATTCACAGAGTTGGCAGGTTGTTTCCTGATGTGGCATGGGAGTCTCTACTCAATATTCACAGCCTGGATCCATGCTGGACACGGAGCAAAGGAAAGAACCTGTGTTAACCAGCGTGAATACAGGCCTCGTAATTATGCTGAGGTTAAGTGGGGTAAAAGCAAATAAACTGGAAATTTTAAAAAAATGAGCTGATGTATAAATTTAAATTTCTAAACCTAATGTCTAAATTCGAGACTAAAGTTAAAAGAAGACATTTCCCCTAAATTCCTTGATATTAGAGCACACAGAGACCCTGGACCACAGAGGGTCTCAGGATTAATGATGTCTTTTTTCGCAATATGCTTCTTTATTGCTTTTTCTGCTGGTGACAGGTATTTTGTCATGTGATGGCATGTGCCTTTTACTTACTGTACTAAATTTTAAAAGGTAACATTAAATTGCTGTGACCTTTATGTTTGATGCAGTGTCCTCGTCGGCTGGCTCATACTTAGATCAGCCATTTATTCTGAGACACTCTGGGCCTGCTTCAGGTTTTTTTAAGCACATAAAGTTATTTGATCAATGTGATATGTCCAACTATTATGTAGAATATGTAAACACTTACATTGTTTCTCTATTTCACAGCCATAAGTTACATTTGTATTATAATATGAATATATTAGAAAATTATATACAGAAGGAATTGAAGATCGGCCTGATATAAAAATGTAATTGCTGCAGGTTTTAGCAGAGCCTTGAGTGTTAATTGGTTCTGAAAATCTGTGTCTGCCTTCTCTCTCCTCTCACCCCCAACCGGTCCAGGCAGATGGCTGCCCCTCCTTGAGCCTGGTTCTGTTGGAGGTCTCTTCCTGTTAAAAGGGAGTTCTTCCTTCCCACAGTCACCACGTGCTGCTCATAAGGGATGGTGTGATTGTTGGGGTTTTCTCTCTGATACTGTAGGATCTTTACCTTACAGTGTGAGGCAGCTTGAGGAGACTGGTAATTGGTGCTCTATAAATAAAGCTGAATTCAACTGAATTGAACTAAATTGAAAAATTTAAGTTACTTTCTCCTGTGCTTATAAAGTTATGATGGCTCAAAAAGGCTGGAAAAAAATGTTGTAGCTTAGAAAACATCCACTGCATGATGCATGTCAAGGTTGGCTGCTGTGTGGAGTGTGGAGGAACGGTGTACCCAAAAGCAGGACTCAGCAGGCAGACAAAACTAAAGGAAGCCGTATTTACTGGCTGATGAAGTTTAAAAAATAAGAAAAAAGTAGGAGCTCATGAGAGTTCCAGCATCACGGCAGAACACCTGGGGACAATTCCCCAGGTGTGGGCTTCATAGATAACTGGCAAACTTTTTGGGGAAAACCTGGTCTTATTAGGAGATACGGCATCCATCCCACTTTGGACGGAGCAGCTCTCATTTCTAGAAATCTGGACGATTTTATTAAACCCCCAAAAACATGACTGTCCAGAGTTGGGACCAGGAAGCAGAGTTGCAGTCTTACACGCCTCTCTGCAGTTTCTCTCCTCCTGTCACCCCCCCCCAAAACCCCATCCCTATAGAGGCTGTGTCTGCTCCCAGACCACCTAAAAGAAATCCACCAAAACTCAGTAAAAAACAAGTTGACCGTAACAATTCCCAAAGAAAGAATAATGTAACCATTCCATCTGCACCAAAGAGTAAAACAATTAAATGTGGACTATTGAATATTAGGTCTCTTCCTTCTAAGTCCCTGTTAGTGAATGATTTAATTATTGATCAACGCATTGATTTGTTTTGTCTCACAGAAACCTGGTTACAGCAGGAAGA
>VUQH01079255.1:1676-17228 GCA_015106775.1 Etroplus canarensis
AATTATAATGATGTGACAGGGTTTCAGGAAGGATGAGGTGAGGATCCAAAATGCAGACAAAGAAGGAAAACCAAACGCAAGCTTTAACTGACGCAAGAAATAAACTGAGTCTAAAAGATGCAAAGTAAACAATAACAGGAGTGAGGAGGAAACTAAACTGGATTAGACTTTAACTTAGTGAATACCTGACAATAACAGGTGACCCAAAACCACAGTGGGCAGACGACACGACACAGAGCAGAGGAAGGCAGGGGGAACAAACACACACAGACTAACAAGCAATGAGCAACGGGAGGGAGAGGCGCTCAGGTGGCAACAGTCGAGGGCAGGAAGTAAAAATACATAAGAATCACAGGACAAAACTGGTTACCAAAGTAAAACAGGAAATGAGAAACATAACTGAGACTACAGACCTAACACAGCATGACAGAAGGACATAAAGACATAGGACGACACAGGGAGAACTTGTAACTATTACAGTGGATCATCTGCCTCTATCTCACCCTGTCTTGCATCCTCTTCCCTCACACCAACCCTCTGCATGTCCTCCGTCACTACATCCATGAATCTTCTCTGTGGTCTTCCTCTTCTCCTCCTGCCTGGCAGCTCAACATCCTTTGTCCAATATGTCCACTATCCCTCCTCTGAATATGTCCAAATCATCTCAGCCTTGCCTCTCTGACTTGGTCTCCAAACTGTTGAACATGAGCTGTCCCTCTGATGTACTCATTTCTAATCCTGTCCATCCTGGTCACTCCCAGTGAACAGCTCAACACCTCCAGTTGTGCCTCCTGTCTTTTTGTCTCCAAACCATACATCATAGCAGGTCTCACTACCGTCTTGTAAACCTTCCCTTTCACTCTTGCTGCTATCCTTCTGTCACAAAGCACCCCTGACACTTGTCTCCACCCACTCCACCCTGCCTGCACTCTCTTCTTCCCCTCTCTTGTGTCTGTTGCAAATGATGAAAATATAATTTAAAACTCATACATTCATTCATCTTCTTTTGCTCATCCAATTCTTGGTTGCGGGGGCGCTGGAGCCTATCCCAGCTTTCATGGGGCGAAGGGCGGGGTACACCTTGGGCAGGTTGTTTAATTAAATTTAATGTTAAAAAGACAGCAATAATAAATAAATAAAACAAATGCCTAAAAAATGTGCATATGTGCACGCACACATAAAATGTTCAGATATTTTATACCTGAACAAAGTGTTTCCCACAGGGGGGATTGTGAAAGTATGCATGGGAACTTATTTTAAAACCAACGACAGGATTTTGTTTCCAATAACCATTATTGTGGACGCCTGTAAACTTTGGCACGCTGTCAAGATGTTGTCAGTGAGCAAGGAGCTGTTTCTGCTTGAATGCGTCACAAAAGATGCACTCTGCTTAAGGTTCATTGGAAAACTTCCTAAACAACCATCAAGTTGAAACTGACCTTTCAAATGTTACATTTTCGTCACCTGGTTAATGTTTTCTTATGTGGTGTGTGTGTGTGTGTGTGTGTGTGTGCATGACGACATCCAGCAAGAAGGAAATAAAATGTCCCGGGTTTATTTTTATGCAAAGGATCAAGTGCTACAGCAGTAACGCACAAATCTGAAGCTCTGAAGACATTTTTATAGGCAGCATAACTTTACTACCTCTTTTAAAGGATTAATTTAGATGCAGCAACTACTGAAACTCAAACTGAACCTTTGAGTCTTCATTTTTATAAGAAAATCGCTGTATTGGTCTGTAATTGGAAACCAAGGGGAGGCAGGTAATGACGTCCTCACAAAATAATTAACGTTCAGGTGGTTTCGTTTGTAGACACGAGCACAAAGCTGCACCTTTAGCCGGAGGTCAAATTTACAGATCATGTGATTTCACTTTCTTTGTCTCTTTATGCCTGAATATCTCAGTAATCATACACCAGAGGAAAGTGGTTAGTGGAAATTATTTGTGGAAACTGGAAATGGATAGAAGAGGTTCACGGGAACCTTCCTGCAGAAGAGGAGAATAGCAACAACAGTAAAGGCAGCTTCTGTAAATGTTATCGTACTGATAGTGGATAGAACTGCTCCTTTTAATGAACAGATTTCTTTATTGTCTTTAAGGGGAAACACTAAACTCCAAACCTCACTTATTACTTGACGTGTGCCTGAAAAATCTGAACAAAATGACCCAGTCTGTCAGCTGAGACGCTGACAGCTGAGACGCTGACAGACTGATGGAGCACATCCCAGCCCTGATGTTCATGATCTCTGCTCCTGTCTGTTCTTGCTGCTTTTTAAAGCTCAGCATTAAAGAAAAGCTCCTTTGGCTGCTCCCTTGTGTTCCCTGTCCTGCCACAGTGAATGAATCTGCATAGGTAATTTGGCAGAAATTTTACACCAGATGCCCACCCTGGTGAAACCTTCCCATTGTGGGTGGCTTTGGCTCGGGAGGCAAACTGGGCCATTCTCCAACAGGAAGGTTTGATCCCCGGCTTCTCCAGTCTACATGTCGAACTGCCCTTGGGCAAGACACCGAACCCCAAATTGCTCAGAATGTGAATGTGTGCATGTCTTAAAAGCATAGAATAAAGCACTGTATGAATGGGCGAATGAGGCTTGTAGTAAAAATCACTTTAAATGCTCAGTTCCACTACATTCACACTGCAGGCAAAAGTGGTCTGAATCCGATTTTTTTGCCCATATGTGACCTGTATCTGATTTGTCTATGACAGTCTGAACAGAACAGATCTGATTTTTTTCTAATCTGATTGAGGCCACTTCCACATGCGGTCCTAAATCAGATACATATCTGATGCGACCTCAGTCTGAACTATCAGGTCGCATTTGAGACAGGCACCATAATTCTGATCTTCTGAGATCAAATGTCAACCATGCACAAATCAAGCATGGCAGACAGCGTTGATGGAGCTAGTCACTGCAAAGAAAGTGAAGTTCTACTCACACGCTGACGTGTAGCATCCATATTTGCTTCTGTAAACACAGCGTGCCACGTGTGACGTCACGCTTTCTTCTGTGCGTCAGTTCAGGGCTGGAGACTGTTCACCCTGGAGTCTAATGGCGGTCACATGCAAAAAAATCAGATCTCAGCGAAAAATCAGCATTGCCTGCAGTGGGAACGTAGTGTTAGAATAGAAAAACGCCATATAAGTACCAGTCCAATACCGGTTATGAAGGGGCTTGTGTCTCCACCTGGACTCCAACCAGGGATCAGTCACATGCCAGGAGAACGTGTAAACTACTACACTACAGCTCAACATTAAAAGACATTCAATATTAGTACCAAGTGACACTATATACTGTATATGATGTGTTGCAATACCAAACTGAACAGTGTTGTCAGTCAACTTTCATGGGCCACCAATGGACAGGATTAGAAATGAGTACATCAGAGGGACAGCTCAGGTTCAACAGTTTGGAGACCAAGTCAGAGAGGCATAGCTGAAATGGTTTGGACATGTTCAGAGGAGGGATAGTGGACATATTGGACAAAGGATGTTAAAGATAGAGCTGCCAGGCAGGAGGAGAAGAGGAAGACAACAGAGAAGGTTGATGGATGCAATACAAGGCTGGTCTGAGGGACGAGGATGCAAGAAATAGGGTGAAGGAAAAGTAGAGGATCTGCTGAACGAAGAAGAAGCTCTAACTGAGCAATCACAAAGCAGCAACTCAATGCATTTAGGAATGTAGACATGATGAGCATCAAAATGAGGAATAAAGGTGACTTTGAACATGGTGTGTTTCTTTGATGCCAGACAGGCTGGGCTGAGTATTTCACAAACTGTTGATCTGCTGGGATTTTCCCTCACAACCATCTTTAGGGTTTACAAAGAATAATCCAAAAAGACAAAATATCAAGAATTCAGAATTTGGCATAAGCAGTGCAATGCAGCCCACTAAATGCATCATTATTCTTGCTGCAAAGATACCAGCATTAATACATGAGTGAAACTATATGAAACTTTAAATAATTTCTACATCAAGTTGTTTGGATTATGAAGGAGAAAAATATGACTGCTGTTTATCTCCAGAAGCTGAACATCCAAAGGTTTTATTGTCTTTGTAAACCCACTGTGATCTATAATGTACCTGTAATAATGATATTTGTATCAATGTACCATAATTTAAGAAAACTTACAGCAAATTTACTATAATACAACAATAATAATTTAGGTTAAAAAAGAAACAAAACATTAAAATAAATGGATAAAGGTGTTGTTTTTGCTCATATTAATAATGATAGAGATGGTTGTCTTTTATCCACATACTGAGCAGTCCATATAGCCCAGTGATAATAAAAGCTTACGTACTTTACATAATTAACATTTTCAGCAATGAATTTATGATAGTAATGACGTGTTTCCAGTGTGGTATTTGTACTGAGGTAAATCGCATGACTGCTTCCTTGACCAGCATACCACGGTGTTACTAACACACACTTGTTCGACTTGTCGATCCCGTTCAGGTTTCTTGGCGATGTCAAAATGAGGCCCTGTGATGGATGTGAGCACGGAAACATGGCGGACGAGCGCATGCCAGAGGATGGAGCGACCAGCTGCTTCAGATCCACAAAGCTGCTCAACGCTCAGGGCTTCAGCCATCACCACACACCTGCAAAGTGAGACTGCATTTCCAGTTTATATGTTACACAGGCATGAGGGGCTTACTGTTACAAATGTGGTTCCTTGAAGGGGACCAATCACGCTCAGTTCCAGCTGCATATTTTTAGAGGGTCTTTGCATCCTTGGTGTAGCCACTCAGATCTGTCCCATGGTTAAAATGAGCCATTTAGCTCATTCCCCTTCAGGTCAGTGGTGGACGACCAACAGAGAAATGTGAAGTGAAGCTAAGTTGAAGTGAATATAATCTTTGTAGGAAGCTTATTGATGCTTTCTTGCTGACGTTGACTTCAGAAATATACCCATTGGCTCCTTTTTAATTGTAAATGATTGACAAAGGTAGCGGGCTGTGAAGTTTATTTGGCTTAGGTAATGCATGCCAGGAAGAAAACGTTCCCTGACTTTGGGCCTTTGTTTGCTCGTGCTGCATTTATGGATTTCAGCCACTGACTGACTGACTGAAATTCTCTTTCAGCGACAACTTACAGATGAACACAGCAGGGTTACCTGCAGCCCTTTATCTGCTGATGAAACACAATCAAACCCAGGAGCTGATCGATTTGGACACGGACAATGCAGTTGTGAAGTAAGCTTAATCACACATAATGTGCAGAAGAGAGTGGCTCTTGTGCTTTGACTGCCTGTCCTTGCATTCCCCTCCCATTCCCTGATTGTTTGCATGACAAAAATAGCATAAAAGACTGAAAGGGGGGGAAACCAGTCAGCCTGGCCCTCTCCAAAGTTCAAAAACAATTCACTAATTAACATGCACTATATGGAAAAATGTATTGGGCCACAGTACTTTTCCTCCTAGATATTCCATCATCAGCTGTAAGTGGTACATTTGCAGATTTGTAAAGAGTGTCCCTGTAGTGTAGTGGTTTACACATTGGTCTTACAAGCGAAAGGCCCCTGGTTCAATTCCAGGTGGGGATACGAGCCCCTCTCACCATGGAGGGTTGCATCAGGAAGGGCATCTGGTGTAAAACCTCTGATTAATCTGCTGTGGGTGACCCCTTTGGGGAGAATACAAGGGAGCAGCCAAAGGAAGGAAGATTTAGGAACCACGGCAACTCAGTGACCAAGGCTACGTTCTCACTGGAGGTCATTTCCGATTTTTTGCGTGGTCGTTCACATTATGATTTAAATGCGACCGCCATCAGACTAGAGTGTGGACAGTCTGGCCCTGAAAGGATGTGCGTGCGTGATGTCGCACACAGCACGCTGTGTTTACAGAAGTAAATATGGATGCTACACATGTCAGCATGTGGGTAAAACCTCACTAGCTCCATCCACGCTGTCTGCCAGGCTTGTTTGGTCCATTGTTTACATTTGATCTTGCCACGTCTCACCTCCTCCGGTGCAGAATTATGACATCTGTCTCACTTCAATGATGTAAAACTTGTATGAAATGCAACATGACCGTTCAGACTGAGGTTGCTTTGAAAAACATCAGATATGTATCCGATTTGGGACCACATATGGAAGTGGCCTGAATCCGCTTAGAAAAAATCAGATCTGTACTGTTCAGACTGTCAAAAAAAAATCAGATATGGGTCACATATGGGCAAAAAAATCAAATTGTGATCATAGCTCAAGTGGCAGACCACATAAACTACACAGTTGCCGAAGCTCTGCTGATTCAATCAATAACTGCAGAGTTCCAAACCTCCTCTGGCATTAACATCAGCGCAAAAACCGTGCACCAGGAACTTCATGGGATGGGTTTTCATGGCCGAGCAGCTGTGCAAGCCTTACATCACCAAGCATTAAATGTAGTGGTATAAAGCACTATGGGGGCGACTCCTTATATATGCCTATATATGCCTGTGGATTTACAATGGGACAACATAAAAGGTCCTGTTGATCTAATGGCCCAATACTTTTGTCCTTATAACGTGGTCTGGTTTAATCTATTTAAAAACAGAAATTTAAAAACACTACTACTTTTATGAGGAGTAATGTTTTGTAGTATTACAATTTGTCAGGTTCATACACCAGACATTAACTCATTTTACAGGGGTTAGGTGCCAGATGAGTAACAAATGAGAAAACCCTTTTAAAAATAAACTGCTTATTGTGCCACTGCACCACATTACATACAGATTAATATGTGTAAACACTGACAAGGGGTTCTGTTTTGTATTTTGCATGCTTTTGCTGTAATTACATACCATATATTCAGCTGATTATCTGCTGTTTTTTTACTAGATATATTCTTTTATTTGAAATGTTATATTTAAATACATTTTAAAGTATCTGGATTTGTCTTGCCTTTTATTTTCACCTCAGTGAGTCATGGCGATGGTTTGTATTCTGTAGCCTTGTGCACTGTAGATTTCATAAACTCTCTTTGTTGTTTTCCAGACATGTGTGTGTGAGGACGAGAAGTAACAGCTGTCACATTGATTTCTAGATTCCACCCAGAACAGTAAAGTAAGTTCCCTCCTCTTTGATCGGATTGTGCTGTGTTGTACTTTGCTTTGATAGCACATGCATAATGGAAGTATATTCCACAGGTTGAGCATCTCCTCAGTGGGAAACCTTGGATCCAAAGTGAGACGATCTCCATGTGCTTTTTGCATTTCACCTTCATGTGAAAAAGCCTCTTCAAATTGAGCAGGACAAATTTTGGTGCTGTTGTTTAAAATCGTGTCAGAAAGTGTGGCCACTAAGATGGGATGAAAATTAAATTCTCCTGGGACTAATTTTCTGCATAGCTCTTTAAGTGTCATTCATAACTTTTAAACTACAAGTAGGAAGAACATTAAAAGACGGACACAAGCCCCTCTCACCACGGAGGGTTGCGTCAGGAAGGGCGTCCGGCGTAAAACCTCTGCCAAATTACCAATGCGGATTAATCTGCTGTGGCGACCCCTTGGGGGGAACACGAGGGAGCAGCGGAAGGTACAGATTATTTAACAGTGTAAAACTTCAACACTGAAGCTTTCTATAGAGCTGGAAATATACTGGTAGAGCTGGAATTAGGTGCAGGTAACGTTTGGTTCTTTATAAGAAGAAGATGTGAAACTTTAAATACATTGTAGTTTCATTAAAAAAGAAAAAAAAAGGCTTTAGTAGTTTCTGTTAACAGCTGACTGCTGTAGATTTGATCTAACAGAAGGGAAAGAGTTGGTGATTACTTTAAGCAGTGTAGTAATCTACATTCATCAGCCATCACTGAGGAATGATAACATTTTTAGTCTTTTCATGAAATTTCCAACCAGTAAAACATTGCCATCACAGCTTTTCTCCCAGTAATTTGCCCCTTTTTACTTCACAGATGTAGCATTTTCATAAAGATGTTTCTCAATTTAGAGTGTGCTTTTAATGTTAATTATACATGTGATATCAATGTCGACAAAGCAAGTTCAATATTTAACCATGATTTGTTTTGTTAGTTGGCTAAACAAACTCTAAGATTTCCAGCTTTTTTTTTTGCTAATCCAGGCTTCAGGTGCCCGTTATCGACAGTATAAAAGATGAATGTAGCCACTGCGATGTCAGCCACTGGTTTGTGAAGGCTGGTTTAGACACACCTAGATGATCATGTTTGCTGAATGCACGCAGATTCGTCTGACTGTTCAATGCGGTTTGCAGTCCTGTAGCTTTATTTAACGACTTCATTTGGTGGTCTTGGTAGCTTTAACGGGGTGCATGTTCAAAATGTACAGTAGAAGCAGAAAGACTGAACAGAACCTGCTTCAGACTGGGTAATGTTCAGTGTAAGTTACTCCAGGGATCGAGCCAGGATACAGCAGAGCCACTTTCATCACGCTGAAAACTCTGACTGTAAGATTCAGTGGTTTACACATTCGCCTCACAAGCGAAAGGTCCCTGGTTCGATTGCAGGTGGGGACACAAGCCCTGCTCATCATGGAGGGTTGTTTCAGTAAGGGCATCTGGCGTAAAACATCTGCCAAATTACCAATGCAAATTCATCTGCTGTGGCGACCCCTTGAGGTGAATGCAAAGGAGCAGCTGAAGGTATATTTGATACCTCACTACCTCATTAATCCAGCAATGTCATCCTGACATGTGTGCTACATGAGGGGTGTGCTTTTTTAAATTTTATTTTCTCTCTTTTGTTGTTTAGTCTTCTCTTGCAATATGTGAATGTTGGATTTTCTTTGCCCATTACCATTTTGTTATTATTGTGGGATTCTTGGATTATTGTTAGACACACTCATCATC
Source organism: Etroplus canarensis (assembly GCA_015106775.1). Taxonomy (NCBI): domain Eukaryota; kingdom Metazoa; phylum Chordata; class Actinopteri; order Cichliformes; family Cichlidae; genus Etroplus; species Etroplus canarensis. The sequence goes on from VUQH01079255.1 coordinate 10,487, forward strand.
TGTTCCATTAGTGACCATCTGCCGTCCATGTGACTGCAGTTTTTGCTGACATCATCAGACACAAAAGTTTCAGATTTTAAATCTTCTGTACAGATTTTTTTGTCATTCAGAAACCAGAAAACAAAAATGTTTGTGTTGATCATGATTGAATCAATGTGAACCTGTGTATTGTGCATCACACTGTTGTTCTGTATCATTAACACCTGTAGGGGTCTTGTTTTATTGGTGTCTAAAAAGCAAATAAATAAAAGCTACTGTGTTTTTTAAAATAAAGTTTTAAGAGCTAATGTGAGTCTCAGTCTCTTTTAAGATGTGTAAAACTGTGTTTTTTTTAAGTAACAGCACCATCGTGTGAGCAAAGAAGGGCAGTGAAACATTTTGAACAGAATTTCTTTTTTAAAATCTCCCTTTATTGGTTAATTTTTTTAATTTTTCCCCAAACATGTTCAAAAATAAAGTGAAAAGATTAAATGCATTTATCATATTAAAACAGGTTAGTTCAGATGTTTTCAATGGATCATTTGTCAGTGCAATACATGTTGCCTAAGACATGAAAAATATTTACTATATAATTAAGAAATTAAGGTATTTTAAAATGTACTAATATTTATCTAAGTCTTCTTAAAGGGGATATTTGCCACAGAGTGAAAGAAACTTTTAAACAGATCTGAAAATGTGTCATTTTCTTAACTCCTAAAAAGTCCGTTGGGCTTTTACACCCGAGCCTACAGGGCTCATCAGGCCGGGGTTTATCCCCAGTTTCTGTGGCGTGAAGCGACTTAGAAGTTAGACTCCTCCTGGATGGGACGCTAGTCCATCACAGGTTACCTTCCCAGTATTTTACTGGTACCGATTTTTTGCTGCTGGGTGGACAGAGGCACACTTGCAGTTGGGACCTTGCCTAAGGGGCTTGGCACGGTGGGGGTCTGACCGGGATTTGAGCTCACGACCTCTCGATCATGAGCCCAGCACCTTAACCATAACACCACCACCCCCGCTTTCTTAACTCCCACTCTCCCCCTTAGCAGGAACATTTTTTATCAAAGAAAATACTGAGCTGGATGATGTCAGAGTTGTAATCTTCAAACACGGTTTATTAAGTTGTAGGACATGAAAGGAGACGCATGGTTAATTTCATAAGTTTTGGGGCAATTAAATTTTTTTGTAATTTTGTCTCTATATACCACAACAGTGGATTTTAAATTAAAATGTGTTCGAAATGCAGATTTTTTAGCTTTAATTCAAAGGGTTTGACAACAAAACTGCATTAACTGTTTAGTAATCACAATCCTTTTTATACACAGTCCATTTCTAGAGGCTCAAAGTAATGGGACATTTGACTAACAAGCATTTCATAACCAAGTGAGGCCTCTTCCCACATTATTCCATCACAAAATCCATCCATCCATTCATCCATACATCCATACATCCATACATCCATCCATCTTCTGACACTTATCCAGAGTCATGGGGCAGAAGTCTAAGCAGAGATACCCAGGCATCCCTCTCCCCAGCCACCTCCTCCAGCTCTTCTGGGGGAACACCAAGGTGTTCCCAAGCAAGTTTAGACATATAATCTCTCTAACATGTCCTGGGTCTACCTTAGGGCCTCCTCCCAGTTGGACATGCCTCTAACACCCCACCTAAGAGGTCTACAGAAGGCATCCTGATGAAACCACCTCAGCTGGCTCTTTTCGATTTGGAGGAGCAGCAGCTCTAGTCTGAGCCTCAGCAGATAAGTGCTGACTGACTTTACAACCAGCACTGCTCCCAATAGACCACACACACCAGTACACACCACTGTGCAATATTAAATATCCACATGCAGTATGTATTCATTATACTGCATGTTATCCATATGTAAGTATGTCCACTGTCCATGTGTTTGGTGTAAAGCAAAGTGGGAAGACTACTTTTTGCAGTTATTTTATTCATCTAAGTTGTGTAAATTTAATAACACCTTGAGTATATAGTTTTTCTGCTTTTTATTTTATTTAATTGTGTATATAATACAAATTTTTCATACTTTTTATAACTGAATGACTATTTGCTGCTGTTTACGATGCAAATTTATCCACTGTGGTACTAATAAAGCTTTATCTTATCTTCGCTCAGCTCAGCTCAGCTCAGCTTAGATTAACTTATCAAACATTTGGATTTGATTCCAAGTGTTGATCTTGCATTTAGTACCTGTTTACTGCAGCTCTCAATAAGCGGCTCAGAGAAATGTCAGTACAAGTAAAGGAGGCCATAACTCTGCACTGGTTACCTGTCTGCAGAATCCATTTTCAGATTTAAGATTTATTGGTTTATAAGGCTCTTGATGGTCTCGGTCCATCCTATTTATGACCTGTGAGTATGTATGCAGCGTCTGACTTATTGATGAACACTTAATGTAACTATGTGAGAAACTACATTCAAATATACAACAAGTTAACAGACTTCAAAGTGATTTTTGTACAACTGTCAGAGGAACCCATCGGAGTTGTTTACATGATACTAGTGAGTCATCACGTACCTTCTCTGTACAGTATAACAAACAGGAGTGACTAAGGTCATAAATCAGAATATACATATGTACATAGTTGCCTTACTTTCATGATATAATATCACTGTAGCATGAACTTTTTACATTTTCCATAAATTTCACCCGAAGACCAGACACGCTAAGCTTTGTGTGTGTGTGTGTGTGTGTGCATGGACACATACTGGATGTTTTGGACTGTTCCGCTTCAGACTCACCAGCACCCCCTGCTGCTCCACCGGCGGTACTGCAGCCCCCTGCGTCCACAGTGGGACCAGCGAGAGGTGGGAGGGCTCTCCCACAATTCCATGAACCACGTGGGTGCGTGGTCCCTGCGTCGTCGCGGAGCCTCTTTGTGTTTGTGTTCCTGCTTCATCTGAAGGTAAAGCATCGATCGAACTGTAACCTGAGCTCAGTTAAACTTCAGTGCACAGTTTCGCGTGAGGGTCTCCGGACAGACGTGCCCGCTGTGACCACACCAGCATGCTGGGAGAAGATGAGTGCAGCTGTTTTTCTGCAGATCATGTCCGCACGAAGGGACAAGAGCTGATGGATCAGAGCAGCTCTGCTGCAGGATCAGGCTCAGCTGACGAGTCCAACGGAGAACCCTGAGCTTTGTGTCTGATGAACATGTGAGACTCTTCAGGGTGGTAGCCTAATAAAGATGTGTTTGTGTCCCAGCAGGAGGAGACGAGTCTGCCGGAGCGGCAGAGGAACATTTTCAGCCACTGCAGAGGAAAAATGAGTTCAGCACAAGAGGTGAGAAAAATGTCAGACTGCTTCATCTTTCTTTCTTTTGTTGGCGTGATGACTGATGTGGTCGGTGCATGGTGGCGAACAGACGTCCGCACAACACCTCCTCGATGTACCCAGAGTACCCTCAATACTTTACTAATCCCCAGGGGGGGGGAGTTACTTATGTTACAGGCACGCCGTTCAGGATTCATAAATATCTGTAACGAGTATATCAGAGAGTAAAATGTAGAAACCAAGTAGGTGAAAGTCCGGTTATTAGTGAGGCAGGCTGTCCAGTATGACAGCCTGGTCATAACCAGAATATACATAGTTATTACACAGTAATAATTTGGTCTTACAAGCCAGTGTAGTCCTAGTGCCAGTCCTAAGCCCGGGTAAATGGAGAGGGTTGTGTCAGGAAGGGCATCCGGCATGAAAATCTTTGCCAAATCAAATATGCGGATTCATGACACGACCTCCATACTGCATCGGTCGCGGCCCGGGTTAACAACGACCGCCTCCGGTGCCGTTAGCCAACAGGGTGCCGGTGGAAACTATGCTACTGTTGGCCAAAGACCAAGGAGGGGGAGAGGGGGAAAGCGTGTCATGGATGTAGTGAAGGAGGACATGCAGAGGGTTGGTGTGTGGGAAGAGGATGCAGGGATGGGGTGAGATGGAAGCAGATGATCCACTGTGTTGACTCCCAACGGGAGCAGCAGAAAGAAGAAGAAGGAGAAGAAGGTCTTTGCACAGTATATATATATATATATATATTGTATAGTTAATACCCAGGTGTTATTGCAGTTAATGTTGCAGTTTATTATTTACACAGAGGGTATATGTGAATGCAATATAGAAATAGGTGAATGAAAATGTGAATAATGAAGCTGATATTAAAATAGTTGTAAGAATATGAGAAGATCCAGCAAGTAAAAATACAAATAGTGTCACAGGGAGGAGTTGTTTGAGGTCCACAGGTTGGAATGATTTCCTGTGGCGTTATGTGGAGCATGAGTCTGCTGATGAACGTGCTCCTGTGTCTGTCCAGCATGTCATGGGGAGGGTGTGAAGGATTGTCCAATAATGTCCTTAACATGGACAGCGTCCTCCCCTCTGACACCACTGTCAGAGAGTCCAACTCCACCCCAATAGTTACTGTCGTTGCAGATCAGTTTGTTGAGTCTGTTGGTGTCCACTACTCTCAGGCTGCTGCCCCAGCACACTGCAGCATAGAGGATGGCACTGGCTACCACAGACTCATAGAACATCCTGAGCATCGACCAGCAGATACTGAAGGACCTGAGACATCTCAGAAAATAGGCGCTCTGGTCCTTCTTGTAGATGTCTTGTGTGTGTTTGATGAAGTTCACTTTATTGTGAGTGTGGACACCGAGGTATTTGTAGTCCTCCACTGTCTCCACACAGAATCCATGGATGGAGACGGGGGGTCACTGGTGTTTTGGTCCTTCTCACGTTCACAGTCAGTTCCTTGGTCTTTGTCATATTAAGCTGCAGTTGGTTCCTTTTGCACCATGTGATGAAGTTGCTCACTACAGTCCTGTACTCTTCCTCATCACGCTCTCTGATACACCCCGCTACTGCTGAGTCATCAGAAAACTTCTAGAGGTATTCTCTGTGCAGTGGTTAAAGTCTGTGGTGTAGAGGCTGAACAGAAAGGGAGAGAGAACAGTCCCTTGTGGAGCTCCAGTTGCACACACTGTGGTCTGCTGCAAATAAACACCACCTTTAAGCAAGGCATTGATATATAATAAATGTACCTTTGGAAGCCCCCTTGTATTCACCTCAAGGGGTTGCCACAGCAGATTAATTGGTAATTTGGCAGAGGTTCTACACTAGATGCCCTTCCTGACACAATCCTCCACAGTGAGAGAGACATGTGCCCCCACCTGGAATCAAACCAGGGACTTTTGGCTTGTAAAGTGAACGTGTAAACCCCTACGCTAAGCAAGTCATGGTTAAGCAGATCTAAACTGTGTCTTGTTTGTTGCACGGTGAGCTGAATGCAATGGGTTGTCAGAACAGTCGCCTACTTGTCCCTGATGTCAGCATTCTAAGCCTGTTGGTGCTGCAAGTCCAAGCCAGTAATGAAATAGCTCAGTAGGACCACAGACGGGCTACAGACATGGCGCTGATGATGTCAATCCCCTCCCCGGTGTATGCTTTTTTTCCCCTTTCTCATTCTTTCTATCGAGAGTTTGTGGTCTGTTTGTTACGTTTATTTAGTGTCACAGGGTGTGCTAGGTAATGTTATCTTCATTACAGTTATAAGTGCACATTTCATATTTTCATAACACATTTAAACACTTTCTTCACCAGACCTCATTGCTTCACAAACAATTTAATTATACAGTGCATCCAGAAAGTATTCACAGCGCTTCACTTTTTCCACATTTTGTTGGGTTACAGCCTTATTTCAAAACAGATTAAATTCTTTTTTCACTCATAATTCAACACACAACACCCCATAATGACAATGTGAAAAAAGTTTTTCTGAAATGTATTAAAAATGAAAAATCAAGAAATCACATGTATGTAAGTATTCACAGCCTTTGCATGAAGCTCAAAGTTGAGCTCAGGTGCATCCTGTTTCCACTGATCATCCTTGAGATGTTATTACAGCTTAATTGGAATCCACCTGTGGTGAATTCAGTTGATTGGACATGATATGGAAAGGCACGCACCTGTTTATATAAGGTCCCACAGTTAACAGTGCATGTCAGAGCACAAACCAAGCATGAAGTCAAAGGAATTGTCTGTAGACCTCCGAAACTGGATTGTCTCGAGGCACAAATCTGAGAAAGGGTACAGAAAAATTTCTGCTGCTTTGAAGGTCTCAGTGAGCACAGTGGCCTCCATCATCCGTAAATGGAAGAAGTTTGGAACCACCAGGACTCTTCCTAGAGCTGGCTGGCTGACTAAACTGAGCAGTCAGAGGAGAAGGGCCTTGCTCAGGGAGGTGACTAAGAACCCGATGGTCACTCTGTCAGAGCTCCAGCATTCCTCTGTGGAAAGAGGAGAACCTCCCAGGACAACCATCTCTGCAGCAATCCACCAATCAGGCCTGTATGGTAGAGTGGCCAGATGGAAGCCACTCCTTAGTAAAAGGGAAAGATGAATGCAGCAATGTACAGAGAGATCCTGGGTGAAAACCTGCTCCAGAGCGCTCTTGACCTTAAACTGGGGCGACGGTTCATCCTTTCAGCAGGACAAAGACCCTTAGCAAAGACCCAAGACAATGAAGGAGTGGCTTCAGGCCACCTCTGTGAAAGTCCTTAAGAGGCCCAGCCAGAGCCCAGACTTGAATCCGATTGAACATTCCTGGAGAGATCTGAAAATGGCTGTGCATCGACGCTGCCCATCCAAGCTTGTGGCATCATATTCAAGAAGTCTTGAGGCTGTAATTACTGCCAAAGGTGCATCAACAAAGTATTGAGCAAAGGCTGTGAATACATGTGATATCTT
>VUQH01079263.1:6993-19838 GCA_015106775.1 Etroplus canarensis
TGGAGACGAGTGTCAGGGGTGCTTTGTGACAGAAGGATAGCAGCAAGAGTGAAAGGGAAGGTTTACAAGACGGTAGTGAGACCTGCTATGATGTTTGGTTTGGAGACGGTGGCACTGACAAAAAGACAGGAGGCAGAGCTGGCAGAACTGAAGATGTTGAGATTTTCCCTGGGAGTGAGCAGGATGGACAGGATTAGAAATGAGTCCATCAGAGGGACAATGCGAGTTAAGAAGCTTGGAGACAAAGTCAGAGAGGCAAGGCTGAGATGGTTTGGACATGAGCAGAGGAGGGATAGTGGATATATTGGACAAAGGATGTTGAAGATGGAGCTGCCAGGCAGGAGGAAAAGAGGAAGACCACAGAGAAGGTTGATGGATGTTGTGAAGGAGGACATGCAGAGGGTTGGTGTGAGGGAAGAGGATGCAAGGGATAGGATGAGATGGAGGCAGATGATCCGCTGTGGCGACCCCCTAACGGGAGCAGCCAAAAGAAGGAGAAGAAAATAAACAACTTTGGCCCCAGTACCGACCCTGGCGGGACTTCACAAACAATGTCAAGCACTGTGATTGATATTTGCCAAGATTTACAAATTGCTGCCTGTTTTTCAAATAACTTCTCACCCAGTCAAAGATCACACCCTGAGGCCATAATGTTCTAATTTATTAATTAAATGCCACAATGAGCGTGAATGGTTGGCTCTGCAACACACTGTCCAGTGTGTGCCCCATCTTTCGCCCCATGACAGCTGGGATAGGCTCCAGCATCGACCGCGATCCTGAATCGGATAAATGGAAGAAGATGAATGAATGATATTGTTTAATGCTTTCCAAATTCCTTTAGTGTTATTCTTGTTCCTATCTAATAATTTACTATAATTTAGTATAATATTCCTTTTTTACATGCTCTCATGATACCAATTAATTTATTTATATTATTATTTATTATTTTTATTTATAGTTCTTGCATTTATTTTCACAATTTTCTTTAGTTTTCTTTAGTTCTGTACTTAATAAATTCTTTGTACAGAGTATTTTTCCTTTTACAAGCAGTTATTAAGCCTTTTGTGAGCCACGGGCTGCATGTCCCGTGTTATTTTGTTTGAATGGGCAATGTTTATCACACAGCAACAGGAACTGTCCTAAAAATGGATCAGTGTCTCTTTCTCTGCACGCGTCCTTCCAATAACGTTTAAGCAGGTGGCTTTTAAATGCACCAGTGCAGACCTGCATGTTAAATTTTTTTTTTTTAGAAAGCTGTCAAAACTGTACAATATTGCCAAGGTGCCCTTGAGCAAGGCACCAAACCCCCTACATTGCTCCCTGGCTCCTGTAATGGGCGGCCTTGCTTGCCGAGCTCCCTCACTGTACGCTGCATGTAAAAAGTGTGTGTGTGTGTGTGTGTGTGTATTCTATCGGTAGGAGTTTCGGTGGTTTGAATATCCCCAGCTGGGGATCAATAAAGCTGTTTGTTTGTTTGTTTATTGTTAAGATTTTCTAAACAGTAGGTTTAACTCGCACTGTGGAGCAATGTAGAGATTTTTAAAGTGTTGAATTCAGCTGTAGTGTTGTTAAATATTTTTGCTGTGCTTTTATTTGTGTATGACATTTTTCTTTAACTTTACTTGTTATAGTTCTTTTTTCAAAGGTCTAGAACTGATTATTATCACTAGAAAAACTATAAAAAATACAGAGATATGTTTTTCCATTTTTTACATTACACAAGCAGTTCATTATGGTACAACAGTTGTAAGGCAGGGCTCATCCCATTCAAAGTAGTTTCATTCCAAATGGTTTTAAGGCGATTACAGTGAAACATGATGGTTTAATTCAGTTGTTTCTCTGTGGTTTTTATTTTGGCCCATGAACTTGTTCTTACGATCCTGCATTTTCATTAGCCCAGAAATTAATGAGCTGTCAACTTGTCATGTGAATTCAACCATGACACACTTCTGTAATTTATTTTCAGCAGCAAAGATAAAATAGTAAGGTGTGTCTATAGAATAAAACCCTTTAACTCTTTTAGTGAAATCCTTCTAGTACCAACGAGTTGCAATGGCAAGTATGTCATCACCTTAGAGGAACAAGTTAAGGGTACTCCTCACTCACTGATCACAAACTGTGATCTGAGCTTCATATAAATCACAAGTGTAGATAAAAACAGCTCCCATACAATGACTATAACACACAAGCAGCTGCTGAACATCATCATTTAACATGCACAGTGCTGGCTGAAATAAGAAAGCAAAACCTCACTGGTCAAATCCTTCTCTGGCGAGTGACACTATAAAAAGAATTTGTCCACCTACACATTACACCTACAGAAGTTATTGTGACATTCTAAATCCATCGGCAATTAAATGGAGTTGGTCCTCATTCATCCAGAAGAGCATTTGTTAGGTCAGACAATGATGTTAGAGAGATGGTCGCAATTGCCATTCTATTCCATCCCAGAGGTTCAGTGGGGTTGAGGCCAGGGCTCAGTGTAGGGCAGTCAAGTTCTTCCACACAAAACTAACCATGTCTGTATGGACCTTGCTTTGTACAGTGTTTTGCACAAACACTTGCACAGGTATTTTGCTCTTCTTTGGGAGGAGGCTAAATTTGCCTTGTCGATGTGATGTTGACTGTGTGCTTTTGCAGATTTCCAGTGGGTGGCTGTAGCTCATGTATAGCTGATGTTAATGACAGAGGACGTTTGGAACTCTGCATTTATTGAGCCAGCATAGCATTGGTGGCTTTTGTGCACTGTGTCTTTGACACTCAGCAACCCTGCTCTGTATCACCTTGTGGCTGAGTTGCTGTAGTTCCTAAATGCTAATACCACTTAATCAATATAGGAGGGAAGAAATTTCACCAACTGATTGATTGCAACGGTAGCATCCTATTATACTACCGCACTGGAATTCAGTGAATAAATGGCCAACAAGTATAGTTCTAACATGTTTTGTAAAGAGCATGCTATTATCAACGTTTTTGTGCTTTTTGTGTTACTTCAGCTTGTTGCACTTCACAAAATCATCATCAAAATGTAATACTGCAATGTGATAATCACAGATAGGAAGGTGAACGATCCCGTAGGATCGCTTATGCAATGTTTGTTAATGTGAATCCAGCTATTTTCTATTCATTGTTTTTGTTCAGTGTCTGATGAAAGGTGAAACATTGGGCTTTGATTCTGCCTCGTGCTGTCTGAGCAGATCGCCTGCAGAAATCCATCTTCCAGTTTTCAGTTATGAAGCTCAGGGGCACATCTTTTTCAATCAGCTGTTCCAAACCATTAGTACCTTACTGACCCATAATCCCCTCAAGTGACCGCCCCCTCCCTCTATTTCGTCTGTACTGCATCTCCTCTTTCCTCTCTCCACCTCATCAGCTGTCAGCACTTTGGAGAACAGGCCTGGGCTTCTACAGATCAAGGCAGGAATGTCAATAACCATATTCACGGAGATGAAAGCTCCAGTGAGCCGAGCCTCACAAGTCAGGCAGGTTCAGGAGTTTAAATGCACCGCTGAGGTGTAGTGTTGCTGTAGATGTCAATCACTGTGTGTGAATCCTACAGATTGGAGGCAGCTTGAGGACTGTGTTCAGAGTGTTCCGTCTGTTTGACTACAACTGAAAAGGACAATCCAGCAGCATGAGTTCTGCCACATCCTTGACTTTATTGGCTTTACAGACAAGGTTTCTCAGTTGCAGTTGGCTGTAAACAGTTTTTCCCAACAAATCCGTGCAGAAGCTTGTCAGTGCATGAGGGAAACCACAAATAAATGCAGAACAAAACAAACAAAAACAAACAAAACCAGAAAATGAATGATCAATAGCTCATCCAGCTCATGAGCCATCACCGTTTACAGGTTATTGTAATCTTTAAAGACGGAAAGAAGAAAGTGAAAAGAAGGCTCACAAAGCCAAATGAAAGTGTTTGGCTTCGAGAGTATTATGTATTATAACGTTGACTACTACCGTTAAGATCGTGATCTTCACATTTAACACGACACAAGTGGTATACAGCATGTGTGGCACAGTGACATTTTTCAAGCTATCACAACAGCAGGTCTACCGTCTAGAAGAAAAGAAGCATCAGAAACCTACCACCACAACAGTAATAGCAAATATGCATAGACAGCACGCACACACACACACACACACACACACACACACACACACACACGAACCCATTTTATTAACATTCCAATCCAGCTCCATTTTTCAGGAGTAACGATTCTTGTGAAAATGAAAAAGTACTCATGAAATGACAAACATGACCTTGAGGCATAATCTGGATCTGGACAGGTCTAGACTGAATAGGTGATTATTGTGGGTGAGTTTCAATAAAATCTTACCAATGTAGGAATGCTTGTAAATGTAAAATATAATGCTCGCCATGGCATTACACATCATTCCTTCAGTCGGTTCATTGGCTGGTCCAACACCTGGATTAGTTGAAAGCTAACTGAAAGTATGAGTACTTCATTATCAAGTCCACATTATTCATTCGAAGTATCGTTTAGCTAGCTTGTAAATTAATAATTAGATCTTTGGTCTTATTTAATTAATTTTATTAACCTTTATTTAACCAGGTAAAGAACTCATTGGGATCAGGATCTCTTTCACAAGGGTGACCTTGCCAAGAGGTCAGCAGCACATGTTACAGGACGTGACAGTATAGATTAATAACATAGTGTTTTCAGTAAGATGTGCGGGAGCTATAACACCAATTAAACAACAGTATAAGATTTAAAACACAGATTCAAGATTCAAGATTCAAGAGCTTTATTGTCTTTTCAACCACATATAGCTGACGCAGAACATAGTGAAATGAAATAGCGTTTCTCCAGGACCTGGTGCAACATATAAACATATGGCATATGACAGAGACATATGACAGAAAGGTATCAATATGAAAAACAGAACTAGGACTAGTGGTTTTTTTTGGGAACAAATAAAAGTCAAAACACAAATGGAGGCTAGAACTAAGATGAAATAAGAACAGAGCCTAAAAGCAGTACCTGATGGGTTACAACAAACAATACAAAGAAAAAAGAAACTCTGAAACAGTCAACTCAAATACAGAATCCCAAGAACTATGACACATATGTTTATGATCAGCTACTTTCTCCATACACTGGCCTTTCCATCACTTTGGTAGAGGTTCATATTTGTCACATCAGTCCATAAAACTTTGTTCCAGAACTGTTGTGGCTCATCTTTTCTGAAAATTCCAATGTGATTTTCCAATTTTTAATCCTGATGAGTGGTTAGCATCTTGCATCTTTCCTTTGAACAGTGGACTGTGGCATTTCCACCCCTTCCCTTTGGAGGTTGTTCATGATGTTACAGGCTGTTCTTTCAAGGTTTTTCTTTACTCCTCTCACCACTGGTCTGTCATCAGTTGTTGTTTTCCTTGAATAACCAGTTTGACACCTGTTGCTCCGTACACTGATTGTTTCCTTTTTTTTCAGGACATTCCAAATTGTGGTACTGGCTATACCCAGTGTTTTTGAAATACCTCTGATGGATTTTCCTCCTTAAGAATGGCATGCTTTTCTCCCATACACCGCTCTCTGTTCTTCGCGTTGGTCCACTCTTTTCAAATACAAATGCAGTCTTCACAGATAAAAACAATAGTTTAAACTAAGAGTAGATTTCCAGGGCTACTTAACAATTAAACATTATATGATACACCTGGGTAACAATAAACACCTACTGCTTGTCATGTTCCAATACTTTAGTTCACTTGAAAAACTAGGTGGTCCAATACAAAATGTGTTATATGTTGTTTAACATATTTAGATGTAAATACCAGGCAGTGAAAGCCGAAACTCTGATCTCTCTCCTCATGTTCATGTTTTGATTTCACAGACAAATGTTCTCCAATTACACCACCAAAACAACAACTACCACTGGAGTTTTGATGCCACTGTCTTGAGTTTCTTCGTGTATTTCAAAACAGGAGACTGGAACTGACCTGATTATGCTGGAAACCGTTACTTTTGCAAAAATGACTGCAACTCAGAAAAGAGAGACAATGCCAAAACGTTTTCAGTCTATACATGGATTGGTAGAACTATGAAAGAAAACAGCATTTGGCTACACTGGCAGAATACTGGATTTTGTGTTACAGATAAAATCAAGACAGCAAAAGAGCAGTCGGTATAAGCACTATCTTTGCACAAATGATTACACTATATTTATCTGTCATGGTCACATGGCGTATTGATATCAAGCAGACCCGTTACAGTTGCCTTGCCAAAGAGTGTAGTTACATTTCTCAATAAGTGCCCACAAGACTATAATTAAAACTCCTGAGAAGAGTAAATGGTTACGGTATGCCTACAGTGTAGAATGAACCAAAGTCATTCAAAGTCAAGGTCTGGCACTTAGCAGCCACCTTGTTAACACCTCAGGGCAGTTATTTTAGTGAACGAGCCTAGGCCCTTATGGAAATGAAGGGGGACTGAGCTGTTATTTTATTGGTCACTAGGGCATAACTGCATGTACTGTACAGAATCATCAGTCAAAAAAGTTTTGTGATTTCATCCTACCTGTAGGTTCTACTTTTACTAAGCGTACACAGTGTTTCGAAACATTATGACTTCATGTATGGCTCAGTCCAGAGAGACAACATGATCAGTGTCTCTGGCTTCTTCAACCAAGAGTTCTTTAACCAATGCTGTGCAAATTCAGATTATTGATACAGGTTACTATGATAATTTGTAAATCTGTTTAGCATCACACAGATGAGCTAAGCAGAGCTTCAGGTTTTTGTAAGTAGCTTATAACATCTCAGATTTAACACATAAGTATAACTCAAGGTTAATGCGCCAGTCCAAAATCTTCCGTAGGCTTTTAATTTGGCTGAGATTGCTTGCTATGAATCCATAACATGTTTTACATTTTGATACTTCTAAAACTGTTCTTGACCCCTTCAGCCCTATGGATGGAGACCTTTTTTATCCTGGAAGAGAATGAGAGTCAAAGCCAAAGCCATGCTGGGAGGGTGTCTGTGTAGCCTAACAACTGTATTAGGCTCCATTCACTTTTATTTAATCCTAAATGGGATAAACTGCTATTTACAACAGTAAGGTTTTTAGACAAAAGTCAGGAGTCTGAAGACATGCCTATACATCCTTGGAATAAGATGAACTGGCTTATTTTTCCCATTACCACCCAAACAAATTTGCCTGCTAATACACAGGTAGAGCCATAGACTTCATATTATGAAGTCACACATTGGTGTGTCAAGTCTGGTTTTGACACTTTAAGATTAGCGTCATTGCTTTTGTCATATTGTTTTTTTTTAAGCTAGAAGTGATTATATTTACAGGGATTTATTGGTCTGTTATGACATCCACACGATTAGCCACATTTCTGTCAGATAATTGCCTTAAAATGTTCCAAAGGGCATCAAAAGCCTAAATATTGTCGAAACGTCCAGTTCAGTGACTTGAGTCAGTGGAGGTGAAGCTTTGCAGTGAGCTACAACCACCTGTGCTGGCATCCACCTGGCAGTCAAGGTGGCCAGACACTTTTCCTAGTAATGTATAAATTTAGGCTTTAACACAATTTAAACATGTGTCATTAAAAATTAGTTCAGTTCTTATGAAGGCTTGCCTCACACAATGTGGATTCACATTGACTCAGTAAGTATCCTGTTCAGTGGACTTTCTCTCAATCGCTCTATAATTATCCCAGCTTGACTTGACCATTTCAGAAGTTTCTCAGAAGATAATGCTGGACTTCTGGATTAACCCTAACCCTAACCCTAACTATATATAGTTCCCACATGACGTCAAAACATACCCCTATTTCCTGAGTGGCCGCTATTGCTATAGGCAAGCTGTAGGCAGCTGTGCATTCAGGACACTTGAGGAAACGTCACCAACCCAACCATTAACAAACTGATTGTACGCCTCCAGTGACTTGTAGGCCTGGAATTGCTCACTGGTATAAAAGCTGCGTGTCAACACAAGATAATGGTACACGTCATAGTATTGAATTGGTGGCAATGCTGAAACTTTATGGTTCAACTTTTCCTTTGCTATTAAGTATGGATCCACACCTATTATGCCGATTTTCTCATCATAGCTTTCTATCCTCCATACTTAATGATTCTGCATAATCTTTCTCCTTTTGCCTTTTCATGATTTTGATCACAAGTTGAATCTGACATCAAAACAGTTTAAAATTCGTGGGGCAGATAAACGGCAGTGTGTGTAAACAAGTACAGCTTGCCAACGAAGATGGCGTCGCTAAAGCGGTCACGTGAAAAAAAACATGTCTGTGAAACCTATGTATAGCTAAAGAAGAAACGAATCAAGGTGTTGCAGTGGCCTATAAAAAATATTTGCAAATTCTTGTCAAAAAAGCCATATTATATTGACAATGATTTCATTTATTAAAGCAATAAAACGGTAAAACATCTAAGGGGGGTGAATACTGTTTTATAGGCAGTGTAAATAGAAATGAGACCTTAAGAGACCTATGCATAAACAAATGACCACAAATCTCAATAAAGTGAAGCAACACTGTAAATAAGGGTGGGGCAAAATTTCTCTACTACTTACTAGCACATAAAATTGTCAGTTTTACAAATCTTTTTATTTATTTTTTAACAACATATTTTTACTGTGTGTTTTCCACGAGTAGATCAGGATAAAACATGCATTTGTTTATGTCTCCTATGACCCATGAACTGTTGGGTATAAAATGCCATGACTTCATCCTGTTAGATATTTGTCACAGCTGATGTTCAAATTCTTGCATCATGACCGAAAAATGTGTTATGAGTGACAGTCAAGGGGATTTTGATCTTTGACCACCTAATTCCCATCAGTTCATCTTGGAAATGTGTTTGAAATTCAAACAAATTCCTTCAAAGTATTGATGAGATATCACAGTAAGCACTGGGGGATAGATGGAAGAAGAAGCTGAAGACATAATGCCTCTTGACAGAAATGCTCAGATTAAAAAATAATGTTACAGTAATGTTATATTCTGTGTGCTGCTGCTCTGTGCCTGATCTTCATTAAAATAATCAAGAAAAAACTGTGAACCAACACTTGACTGCTCTTATTCTCACAGTCAGCAACTGCTTCTCCAAACGAGAATGGCATTAGGCTTTTAGCAATAACAAGGTTTCCCCTGCTCTCCTTCATCATCTGAGGTATAATTAGACAGGTAATGGAGAGGAGAGCAGCTCTGGGCCCATCCCTCTTAATCAAAAGAGCCATAAGAATGCAAATACTGACCCTTTGTTGACTCAGATGCTTGAAAGACTGTTATCATTTTAACTTTTAATGTAGGAGAGAGAGACTTGAGAGCCCAGCAGAGCTACTGAACTCAGATGATGATATGCAGTTTTTAATTCACAGGGGGACGAAAGTTATGAGTCGATCCAGATGAATAAAAAGGGTAATAAAATAGGGGATGAGGGCATGATGAAGCTTTGGCCTCCCTCCCCTTCACCTTGTGCCTACGGCTGCCCACCAAATTCAAAGCCCATCCGCCCACACCTCCTGTCTGATAAAATGGTCCTGACTGCCTGTTTTGTCCATTCTCCCTGTCTTCCTCTTTCATTTTCTTATTCTGCCTCTGTCCCCCCCTCCCTCTGTCTCAGCCAGTTTTACTTTTTCTGTCTCTGATCAGATGGGCAGTGAAGCATGGGGAAACTGTCTGCACCAAAGACAACAGCAGAGGAGCACAGGCCATGAAATGTGGGGACTTAAGAGACTACAGAGCTGAGGCTGACTGAAAATAAGGGCTTCAGACTGTAATAAAAAGTAATGTTTAGACTTAAAGTCTAAGGCTGGATATTGTAGCTGAGGAGTACCTAAGGCTGCTAGTTTCTATGCTGAGGTAAAACTAAATTTCACAACCTTTTGGTGAAACCAGACACAGATATTATAAACCCACTGTGAAGAAACAGTCATGCTCAGTTGGAGGAAATGCATCTCATCATCATGATGATACTGTATAAGGATGGGCCTAATTTGCTAAATATGATCACCGCTGTCGGTGGATGAACATGGTCGGAGCACTTTGCATAATTACACAACAACTTGTTAATGTGCCAGAAGACATTTAAAAGACATTAATTAAGCCTCTACAATCAGTGCAATGAACAATCAGCACAATTCAAAAGTCTTGCCAATTTCAGGCTATCAGTGTGAAGGACAAGCTTCAGACACACACCGCTGTGAGGCAACACTACCATCAAGAAGATGATCTTATAACAAGGGTTGAATGAGGAACCTCAGGTTTTTAAGTGAAAATGGTTTTGCAACACCTTTAAGATATTTGCACAGAAATATAAAGGGTAAAGGGTTATTTGACTTTAAAATATTAGGTCTATTGCACAATTTGTAATGATGTGCTTTTCTTTAGTCCAACTGCAATTGTGCATTTCAGAAAATATATTTTAGGATACACACTGAATTATTCTTAAGAAGCAAAAAGTTGATCAGATACAAGTGTCACCCAAAACTTGAGCACAACCATATGTTTGGCAGGCCAGAGAGTTATGCTCAGCCACCTATTCCAGCATGTTAGGTGATTTCATTACCAGCCCACAGCCTAGCCAGTTCCAGTCCACTCGTCCAACAGGTAAATCTCAAATGGGGCGTACTATTTAAGCAGCTTCAGTCTTCAGAATGTTGCTGCTGTATCTGCAAGTGGCTTTGCAAGCCTACCTCGATCCCAGCTCCTCCATCACTGATGCTTGCGCTGTTTTGTGAGGGAGTCCTGCCACTGCTCTGTCTTTTGGTGTTCCAACAACAGAGCCTTACTGCCAAATAGATATTACTACAGTTGGAATGACAATCCTATTTGACTAAAATGGTCTAGAGAACTAAAATTCTCAAATTATATCTAGCTCAGATCAATAAATTGAATTAAATTAGTTTCAGTAATTAAAAGTATAGACTCCCTTGTAATGTGCAATTGTGTGGTGCTTATGTACATTTTAAAAATACTTTGATCGTTTGCCTGCAGTTCTCAAATTTTAGGATTTAGTGCAAGCCTAAATTAGTATTTGAAAATTTGAAACCAGGACAAACCAAAATCCCTATTTAGTTCTAAATGCACCTGCAATTGTGAAGTGGAAATAATTGTTTTGGATGCTCAAGCTTATGGGATTAAAAGTGTTGCTTGTTTTTTGCAGAAACGATGTCACCTGCAGCTGAACCACTTCAGACACTTGGATAGTTGTTAGACTCTCGTGGCTAAAGAAAAATTTCTGTGAGTCTTCACAGAGTGAAACGTACAAGCCTGAACACATAAAAAACAACTTGGCAAGAAAAATCGAAACAAGTTTAAAATTTATGTTTTATGCATTTCTAATGGCTAACCTATGGTTTACCTGAAAATAAACTGACAGAGTTAACTTTAGGATTCCAGATTCAGTTTTGGAGCTAAAATGGTGCAATATTTTCATGCCAGTTGCAACAACGTGCTGTTTTTTTTCTCCAGAGAAAGCTAAAGCAGAGAAAAAACATTTTCTATGGTGCCAAGTATCTGTGAGATTTCAGTGTTTGTGTCCAGTGTGGATCAGAGTTTTAATTATGAAAAAACTTTTTAACAAAAACTACTCCCTCTCTACAGTCACCAGCCACTTTGTTAGGTACACATGTGCAACTTCTCATTAACACAAATATCTAATCAGCTAATTTCATGCAGAGGTGGCAAAAGTACAAAGTAAAATACTTTTGTTTAAAAAGGCTCTGGTAGAAGCTGAAGTACTGTTTCAACTTCTTTACTCAAGTAGAGGTGGATAAAGTTAAGCAACTTCCCCCCTGGGATTAATAAAGAATTCTCTTTCTGATTCTTATGCACTCAAAATATAAAAGTAAAATGTAGCTCTTTGAAGGACATTATTTTGTTACAATTATTATTGTAAGGTAAGGTCAGTTGGACTTTTACACCTAAGCCTTACAAGGCTCATCGGTCCGGAGCTTATCCCCGGTTTCTGTAGTGTGAAGCGACTCAGGAGTTGGACTCCTCCTGGATGGGACGCTGGTCCATTGCAGGTTACCTTCCCAGTATTTTGCTGGTACCCATTTTGTACTGCTGGGTGGATAGGGGCACACTTGCGGTTGGGACCTTGCCTAAGGTTCTTGGCACCATGGGGGTCCGACTGGGATTTTAACTCACGACCTCTAGATCATGAGCCTGGCACCTTAACCATTACACCACCACCCCCACAATTATTACTGTATTATTATCTTATTACAATTAATTATTATTACTAGGCAATGGCATTTAATTTTATCTTCTATTAGTTATTCTAATGAATGTTTCCAGCTTGAACAAACCTTACATGGAACACAAGCAGAGAAAAACAAAGCAGATTAAAAAACTAGCTCTATTTGTCATTGTCTACATTGTAGATGGGTGACTTTTGCCTCAGATTTTTGCATCAGACTTAAACAGAAAAATAAGTATAATGCCATGAATGATGCATAAATTATATAATTTTTGCCTCTTTCATCACTAGATCTTTTACATAAGTCACACACAATAAGCAGCAATGATCAATACACCAGTAGGATTGTCTTTTATGTGTTAAAGTCAGAGAGGCAAGGCTGAGATGGTTTGGACATGTTCAGAGAAGGGATAGTGGATATACTGGACAAAGGATGTTGAAGATGGAGCTGCCAGGCAGGAGGAGAAGAGGAAGACCACAGAGAAGATTCATGGATGTAGTGAAGGAGGACATGCAGAGGATGGGTGTGAGGGAAGAGGATGCAAGGGATAGAGTGAGATGGAGGCAGATGATCCGCTGTGGCGACCCCTAACGGGAGCAGCCGAAAGAAGAAGAAGAAGAAGAAGAATTCATTACTGATTCTTCA
>VUQH01079280.1:0-10503 GCA_015106775.1 Etroplus canarensis
CTTGGATTTATTTGTTTTGGAGAGCTCTACAAAGGCGCCAGCAAGCACGTCGCCGTGTCTGGGTTCACGATATCATTCAGAGACGCTCCCAGTACGGTGAGTTTCACCATCTACTCCAGGAGCTGCGTCTGGATGACGGCCGCTTTCAGCGGTACTTCCGTCTCTCTGTGGCCCAGTTTGACGACTTGCTGTCCTGCATTGGTCCGTGGATTACGCGACAGGACACCAATTACAGGCGCTCTATTCCAAGACTCCACCCGCTGATCACATCATCAACACGTCACTACCAAAGCTGAGTTCCTGATTGGTTGACGCGACGCGAATATTTGTCAAAGTTCAGATTTTTCAACTCTGGAAAATTCGTGCCGCGCAGCATAATTTTCACCGCGCTGCGTGAAACGCGCCACCGCTCGCGAATCGCACCACGCGGGCCACTCAAATTGCGCCGCAGGACCTCTCGCCACGTGTTTACATTGACTTAACATTGAAACCTGAACGTGCCTTTACACCTCTCATCTGAGCGGCTTCTTCAGATCTGAACTAAGAAACTGCCTTCAACTCAAGCTACCATGGCCGGATAGCAAAGAACCTACATAGACATAGGAAACAAAATGATTTCTATTTATTTTACTACCTCCATCACCCAAACTCACCCGGCAACCAGGATCCGAGGGATCTCACTGGCAAAGGCCTCAGCCATCTCACGGCTTCCCACGTTCGCGATACAGTGAAGCGCCAGGCACATGAAGGTGGGGTTGCGGCTGGACAGGTCATTCTTGATGGCATTGTTGATCAGACGAATCAACTCACTGTTGCTGTTTACCAGTACTGAGATGAACAGGTATCCCTGGAGAAACAGGTGAAAAATATTTCAACAAGAAGAAGAAGAAGAAGAAGTGGCATTAAAACACAAAACCAGCAAAAACAAATTTCATTTACATTTTTCATTTATCATGATTTTATGGACTGAACTGGCAACTACACTGCACTTCTCTCAAAGCAATTTACACCACCTGCTATATCACCTATTGAAAAACATTTATAGAGTGCTTTATTCTGTGTGCGCGCGCGCACACACACACACACACACACACACACACACAAACTTCAATGGATGCAATGGAGGTCATTTAGGGCAGTGGTTCTCAAATGGGGGAATGTGAGATTTAAAATATATGTGTGTATGTGTGTGTGTGTGTGTATAAATAATTTTTAAAAAATAAAAATTAAAAAATCTTTCAAAATAGTTATTTGATAAATATTCAAACTGTTCAAAAGTTCATCATACTAATTGCATTCTATTCATTTTCATTAACCTAAAAAAACCAGTGTCCCCCATACCGAGATGGTTTGACCCAACCTGCCACACGGCCTCACCTGTCAATCACTGCTGTATTAAGAACTAAAATAAGCAGCAGTGTTACTGAACACATAGTGTCACAGAAAGAAGGTGAAACCAGAGCAGCAGACTCCCAGCAGCATTCAGAGCAATGTGTTCTAATGGGATGTACAGAGAGCAGCTCCAAAGCAGCAAGGCATTGTGGGAGAAACTATCCAACATGTCATGAAGACAGAACATGTTAAAAAGTAACAATATTTGTAACTTTAACATGTCAGTCTCATTTTTCATCCTTCATCACAAAACTTTATTAATCCCACTGTGTTACAGACGCTCACTTAGACAGAAAGAAATAGAAATATGAAAGATTAAAATTACTTAACATGTCTGTATAAACTGCAACATGTAACATAAATAACTCCAAAGGTAAACAATATATACAATATTTAATATGAAACAGTCCAGGAGTCACAGAGTGTGATGTCACAGGTAGGAATGCCTTCCTGTGGCGTTCTGTGGAGCATCGCGGTGGAATGAGTCTGCTGCTGAATGTGTGTCTGTCCAGCACGTCATGGACAGGCTGTGAAGGACTGTCCAATATTGTCCTTAACTTGGACAGTGCCCTCTTAACACATTTATGAAGATTCTTTTTGGTGGACATTTTCTATAGAAATGCTTATAATTAAGTTCATAAATTCAGTTTGACAAAAGATCTTTATTGTAATCCCAAAAGAGACATGTTATTCATCATTATTTTCATGTGCACAGGTCTTTATTCACAAGTTAATGATTTCTTTGTTAACACACTTTTTGTTATTTCTATTTATTTTTAATCACCAAATAGTTGAAAGCAGACACGATAGATGATCAACGTTTTCACAGTTATAAAGTTCAGCCTGACGCTGCAGTGCTGAGCGTTACGTCGTTTTTCCCCAACCAAAAACGTTTTTTCTTTGTTAGGCGGTACTTGGCTGGAAAATCTTTCACAGGGGGTACATCACTGAAAAAAGGTTGACAGCCACTGATTTAGGGGATCAAACCAGTGACATTCTGATTTGTGAACGACCTGCTCTACTTACTGACGCCACCTATATACAGTAACTGGTGTCTGGTCCACACTTAAGCAGTCTACAGTCCTGTGATGATCCCCTAATGTGTGACTCCTTAAAGAAGGGAAGGAAATGGTCCACCCCAACATTAATTTGTTAGTCTAACCTCACTCAGTTCCAAAATATATAAGCCTCTATCAACACAGTCCCAAATCTAAGGCTAGTTCCACACTAAAACAGTAGGTGGTGCCAAAACATTAACATGATTCCACCGTATGAAATCACTGCACCAACTACTTACACTTTTATACTGTTATTTACTATAAATAAATGGAACTACCCTCAATAATATAAATGGGTTTAGCAAGAAATAGAAACACACTTGAGCAGAACATCCACAGACCCTACAGAAGCCTCATGATAGTAACCGAACCCCTCGTTTCTGCTGACTTCACAGATTGAGGAGAGCTGAGTGGAACAAAACAGACAGCAGACCACTGACAGCGAGCCTCAGACACACAGCAGCGCCAACCCCCAGGCTGGACTAAAGCACAGGACCGTGGCAGGAAGTTTACATCTGTACACTACCACCAATCGATGAGGATGTGACTGAATCAAAGTGATGCATTAACCTCTTGGAGTGACATCCATTTTCAGACACGGCCCATCATTTCCAGAGTCTACTGGAGGTCTGATAAGCTGTCCTGCTGACTTGGCGACTTTTCAAAACACATGAATCCTGACTCATCCTTATTCTGCTTACTACACATTTCCTGTTCCTGAGAAAACCGTCCCCAACACACAATCAGGAAATGAAGTTCTAGCTGTTCTGCAATCATCATTACTTCTTCAAACAGCACTCAAAGGGAAAAAGCTTGTTTTTCTTTAAACAAGAAGTGAACGGTTGTCCCTCCGTGTTAGCCCTGCGACACACTGGTGACCTGTCCACGGTCTATCCTGCCTCTCTATCTGTGACTGGATGCACGGATGCTTCAGAGGGACACATAATTTCAAGGTTACACATATTTAACCTCACAATCTTCCCATTTTGAAAAACGTGGTTTCAGGCAGGCAGTTCATGCTTTACTAATGGATTTTGTGGCATTTAACTGTACGAAAGATCATCTTCTCTGCTATTTAAAAGCAGGTCAGTTGTATGAGAAGCATGCTAAATAAAATGCATTTATCTAATGCTTTCTAGTCTTACAGACAATCCATTACTACACACCTGGCTTCAGAGTGATCCAAAGAATTACTATTCTGGGTACATAAGTGAATAAACTTAACTTTTTGATTTAAAAACGGCTCCAAAGTTTTCTGTTTGCACTCACACAGAGCCAAAACTCGCAGCAAGTAATCTGGATCTGATTGCGGCCCACTGATTGTTACTTACAATCACAGCTGGGCCTGACCAGGTACTCAAATAAGCACTGAAGCAACACTGTGCGCTAGCTGAAATGTAGCATGGCGCTTTGAGGCTTCGTGATACGCAGGTCAGTTTGTGGGCGATGACACGCAGGTAAATGATCTTTGTTCTGTCAACACTGACAGTCAGAAACCTTGAGTGTGATGTGCCTTCACAGGGCAGGAACAGCATGTTTCACGTCGCGTTTCAGAAAACAACTCCAGTTCCACTGAAACAAAACCCATCGAACGCCACAGTCAACTTTAAATGCTGGCTCAGCCTGACTGAATCTGTGTTGAAGTAATGAAAAGTAGTTTCATTTAGTCTGTTCCTTTGACAAGAATACTGTATTAGAAGCATGGCAGGCTGTCAGATCATTACATTACTGTATATTAGATATCTCTTTCCTCTCCCGCACCATCTAACATCATTACTGTTCAGTGTCCTGATGTAATAAATGTACTCAAACCCTCATTTTAAATACTGTGACAAAATATTTACAGTAATACCAAACATGCAGCCACCCCAGTACTTAAAGGGGCAGTTCACCCCAAAATCAAACGCATGTTTTTTGTAGTCTAGGCTGTAGTGATGATCTGTCTGCATAGTTTTGGCTGAGTTGGTCAGTTTGAGAGACATCAGCTGCTTATACTTTAATATAACAGAACTAAAAGGCACTCACCTTCTGCTTGGAATTTTGCCAGTTTGGTCAAATGCAAAAAGATACACCAGGAATGACAGACAGACAGACAGACACACACACACACACACACACACACACACAGGACAAGCACAGGCCTACAAAATGTTATAGTGCTGTAAAAAAACACAATGCAATGCAGAAGACTTACAATTTGTTTCTCTGTGTACTTGTTCGAGCTCAGCAGGTTGACTGCCTCCATGTGTCCAAAGTCAATGTCATGGCCAAGCAGGAAGATGAAGAGCAGCTTGCAGACATACTTTTTCTTGCTGTAGCCATCCAAAGCCTTGTCTCCTTTAAACTTGGAGCGGATGTTGGCCAGCTCCTTATTAATCCGTTTGATCTCGGCCTCCTTGCTCTTACCTGGCAAGGTAAACAAAGCAGTAGATGATCAGCATTTAAATATGGACAGGACAGGTCTGGCTACTATAGCCCACATTTCAATTTAAGGATCCAGAAGGCCAACAGGGGCTCAGTGTGAGACTCTCTTTAACATTCAACAAAACACATATGTTGTCACGCTTGTGCAGCACAGTTCCCATATTCCTCATGAATCAGTGTGTGATGAGATGAAAAATTATTTAGGTGCACCAGTGAGAGTGACTGGATTCCCTAAAATACAAGGCTGAGAAAAAGAAAATCTATCAAACCCTTTATTTTTCTTTCTACAGCTGTAAGTGCCCAGTACAAACAAGGTTGCAGGGTCTTTTTTAAGGCTTTAAACACAGCTGATGACCTGTAGCTAATTAACATTAGTGACAAAAGTCACTGCACATTTGTGATTAAAGCCAACACCAACTCCAAACTCTTAATGAGGATTAGCGGCCACATGGAAATCCACACAGGACAGGAGACACGACGCTCCACAGCTTCTTTTTTGTAAGCAGGCGTACAGAAGCCCCTGAGAGATCAAATCATAGAAAATGGCACAATTTTCCAGCTTCAATTATAAAGAATGAGAGCTTAACTGAGTCACCTCAAGTTTTCTCCCAGCCACAGTCATGCAAAAAAAAAGCAGGTTTCTGCTTCATAAACAAGATTCAAGATTCAAGAGAGCTTTATTGTCATTTCAAAACACATTTAGCTGACGCAGAACACAGTGAAAACAAGAGCGTAAGGAAAGGTTACCACTTCAAACTACGTGTGAGAACCTCACATTGCTTTGGAATATGATCCCAATGCATGTCATGCAAACAGCAAATCTGCAATACTCAATTAACCGTACAAACAGTTGCTGCATCGAGATGCATGTTATATAGCTGAAGAAGAAAAAAACAAGAAGCAGGACTGATCCTAATCAATTCAAGTTCTACAGCAGCAGGTCCTGACTGTCACCTCAACGTGCTTACACTATATAGGCAGAATATTCAAAGAACCTTTACTTCACTGTGCTTTTAGTATACGTCCACACTATTTTACAATTACGCGTTATGTAATGTGATTCTGAGCTGCTTTCACCCACTGTGTCCTGAGAAGCAGTCATGCAGTAGTGACTGTGGTATGTCAGGCTGGTGTAGAAACAGTGAGGGGAATCAGAGGAAATGGTAAACGGACTGGTACTGATACAGCGCTTTATTCTGTCTTTAAGCAAGTTTAACTGTCACACACACACATTCACACTCCGATGGATGCATCGGGAGCGATTCGGGGTTGGGTGTCTTGAGCAAGGACGCTTCAGCATGTAACTGGAGAAGTCAGGAATTGAACCGCCACCCTTCCTGTTGGAAGACGACCCACTTTACCTCCTGAGCCACAGCTGCTCCAAAGAGAGCCTGTATGCTTTGATACAATATCAGTATTTGTAAATAGGGTCTTGATAATATTTAATATCAATATTTTGTCCTGCCCTACTTTAACCTCAGCTTAATTAGTGACCAGGTTTAGTTGGTCTCAGGGGACAGGATCACCAATACAGCTGGAATCAAGTTTCATTTGCTGAACTGGATCCACATCTAACAGAGTCCACTTAGAAAACATCTGGCCAGCAAATCTGTGCACACCTGCAGTAATTAATTCAGTTTATTAACTGGAGTCAACGAACGCGCCGGCGAGTCCAAATCACATGACGTAGCTGCAAGACACAGCCACACCGAGTGTCTGTTTCAATGTGTAACAAAAGTGCAAACTTCAAGCTATAAACCAGTTTTTAAATGGTGCTGATAGGCCGAGTAAAACCAGAGTTATGATACATAATGTGCACCGTGATTTTTCTGGGCGTTTGGTGCAGGAAGGAAGGGAGGAAGGAGAGAGAAAAAAGAAAATCAAACCTTTTCCTATTGGTGGAAAAAAGCATCACATCAGCCAATCAAAACACTGCTAAGAAAGAGGGGACTGTTTTGGGAGTGACGACATAAAGAGACACATTAAGAGCCAGTGAGTTTTGAGATCTGAGAGATTTATAACGCTGTGACGTGTCCCTGGGTGTTCGTGTTTCATCTTATTGTGTCACCTGATTGTTTTGTAAATAGACGTATAAAACCTCCTGAGACATTCCCTGCATTTTAATGTAAAAATGTGTTTCTCTTTGTTGTTTGCTTATGTTTTTGAAATTTACACTAAGTCAACCTAATTTATAAAAATGGTTTGTTAAACATGTTTTTGATTTTCAGAGTTAAATAAACAGATTTTTTTGTTTGTGTGTGATTTTGGGTCCAGTGTGTTAACCCTAGTACTGCAGGACCTCTATATATCGATGCCCAGATAAGTTTCGTGTACTGCCGGTCGTCTATATATTGATCACTTCAGGTGTTTTCATTGACTGCCGGTCGTCTAGCTGGCAGTACGAGGGTTAACAGTTTGTCAGAATGAAAAAAATAAACTTACACAGTGAGGCTGTGATGAAAAACATGACACCAACCAAGGCGAGGTGAACAGTTTAAGGTCAAATCAAAAGGAGTCAAAAACAGCCAATTATACCCCAGATCCCAGAGGGTTAAGGGCCACGTCCCCAAGGTGACAGTGACAAACGAAGCACTTTCAGGGCCTTCTTTGTATTTATCATTGGAAGACAGAAGTCAAAGACACCTTTATGTAATCTTATATGAAGAAATCGATGTTAAAACGATATTTAGCGCTTGTATTTCAGACTTAAGGGGTTTTCTGAAAAAGTGAAATTGTGGCTCAGTGGAGTAACACACAGTTTCACTGTAAAGACAAGAAAGGCACAACAGACCTGGTTTATGCAGCAATTTTGAATTTACTAGTGATTTGAGAACAGATTTCCTGCTTTGTGTTTCCATAAACAGTCAACAACACAGTTATTAGCATCAACCACCTTAGCTGAGCAAAAGGTCCAACAACAGGGAGCATTGTTGTACAAAACCCATGTAAGTCATGATGATAGGCAGCTACAGCAGAAACTGTTTACAGATAAATAAGATCATCATCAGCTTGTTCCAACTGCAGCTTCATCTGCACCTGATGTCCCACAGAACATCCACTGTCCCACACACAAGATTTTAAGTCTACAAATGCTTAGAGAATTTATCAGCTTCATTCTCTGCGGTCATATTATCATATACTGACAAACTACATCATTTAGATCAGCGGTGCCCAATATGTCAATCACAAAGGTAGTGCAGGTAGGTTACATTTGTCACTTGACTGGCAGCCAGTCTGACATCTGATCTTTTCTGACACACGGGTCACGACGCATGCGCGTTCTGCGCCAGCTGCTGCAAATCTCTAGCATGCTACAGAGTTGCCTAGTTAGCCTCCAATTTACTAATATCATCAACTAAATTAAGAAAGGGTATAAAATGAGTGAGGGAGCTGGACCAGGTAAGAAGCCAAAAACCTACCACTTCCATACGGAATGAGAGGAGGACACTTTGGAAGTGCGTTCGCCTCATCTGCCAGTCTACCATTACTATTCTGAAGGAGGGAAATGTGGAGCGGCGTTTTCAGACACCGTGTTTTAAGTGTGCTTGAGGCAGCAGCTACTGTCCAGACTCTGCATCCCTGGCTGATTCCATTCAGTGCAGGTCATCAGAGTAAGGTAATGACAAACATGTACAGAGTTGTACTGTGCAATATGGGTTCATGCAGTTATGCAAGGTACGCCAGCATATATTGTACATATAAGGAATACTCAATATACTAAATAAATATATGTTTTGCATTTTTATAGTAGGCAGATCATTTTGACTTCATTTTATATGTAGCTCAAAAGCTGAAAAAGCGTGGGCACGCCTGACTTAGATCATTGTGATGTGTTGGTTTGTCATATTTTTTTGGACAGCCATTCAAAAGCCGTTTTCTTCAATACACATGCTTTTGTTGCTATAGTGGCATATAAGCATAATTCATGCATGAAAAGGTTAATTAACTGAATATGCCACATGATGGGGAAAATTACAAAAATGATGACAGAGGCCTGGCCTTTATTTCCTGAGATCCTCTAAGCTTCTGTATCTGTTCTGTGTGATCTGAATACCAGCCTTCATGTGAGAGTACTGTGTGTGGGCTTCACAGTAAAACAGGCATGCCTTAAAGAATTTTACCTACATATTGTAGTCGTTTCTATGAGAAGATCAGCTCTTTGACTCTTATCAGCTTAAGATTTCTTCTACTGGGACCTTGATCTACAGCAGCTAGGTCTGTCCAAAACAGCTGAAACCAACGTCCCGATATTAATGATAACCATCTAAACAAGTGGCACCCAAGCAGTGTGCTGCAGCACGCTGGTTTTATAATAACAAAGCATCAGACATAACCAAAGCCTTACACTTCACAGGGTGTGTTAGCTGTCAGAGGGGGGCGTCCTGTCCTGTCTCTGTGGGCTGTGTGCCACAAAGACAAACCCATTGATTCGAGGTAGTCACCCAGTTGGTTTATCTTACCAACATATTTGTGCATCTTAGATAGTTAAAACACCTTAAGATATTGGAGAAAAAGACAAGTTTGAGTGCACTTGTATTAGACACTCAGGACCATGAGTGGATCAGGAATCCTCAGTTTTGGCAGAGATGGTGTGGATTCAGTGGGCTTCCACAGGATTGTTTGTGGTTGGCTTCTGCATCAGATTGCCCAACCATGTTCCTCTCTTCCCTTCTTGAGAAATCCTTTTTTCTCACCACCTTCCTGTGAGCGCTGGTGTTCTCAGCTTTGGTTCACATAAAGCTTTAACTGCTGAACAAAGCTCGAGTGCCGCCCTCTCATCACTACCACCGAGTATTAAAGAAAATGTGTTTTTTGCATGCCAGATCAATGATTTTTTTACTCCATCTGAAGATCTCTGGAAAGTCTATTTGTAGGTTTCCTCCTGACTGGATGAAGTGAGTCTGCCCGATCCAAGCATCTTCAGCTGATCAGTTTGTTTGCAACACTGCTGTTTAAAAGGCTGGCTCGAACACGTTCACCCACGACCAGAACTGTCGTCAGCCTCTCGGCCTATCCTCGACCTTCAAGCTACTTGTAGCTACTTGTAGCTGGCTCTGTGTTTATCCCACAGTCTGCTCTGTATTGTGTTTTCTGCATAAAGCGATTTACTCGCTTTCATTGTATATAGAAGTAAAGCAAGAATGGGGAAGTTTTTACTGTTTACTGCTCTATTCACCAGCAACCAGAAAAAAACCAGACAAAAATCAGTCAGGAGTGATGAGAGAGCAATGGTGTTTTAATGGTGTAATAACCATGCAATCTCTAGGCAATCTCGATATATGACCATAGTCACTCCTCCTGTGGCCATTATAACTGTACTGCTCCCCCCTTAATAACTGGACTTTTACCTACTGCCAGGCTGGAGGACAAACACTGAACAGAGAGCTGTTATGGTTTATCTTCTTAACTGTACGACTACTTCTTCTTCTTCTTCTTCTTCCAGCTGCTCCAGTTAGGGGTCTCCACAGCAGATCATCTGCCTCCATCTCACCCTATCCCTGCATCCTCTTCCCTCACATCAACCCTCTGCATGTCCTCCTTCACTACATTCATCAACCTTCTCTGTGGTCTTCCTCTTCTCCTCCTGCCTGGCAGCTCCATCATCAACATCCTTTGTCCAATATGTCCA